>KZ072197.1:94351-175737 GCA_002091845.1 Anopheles cracens
TTAACAAAAATGGTTTTACAGCTGTTGTTCAGGAGATGTTGAACCATTTGAAGAAAATTCGTTAGTTCGTAACGCTATATTCTTCATAAGGTGAAACATTTCTCTTTGAGAAAACACATCGTTCATTGAATTGTTCCGTATTTATTCATTTATTTTAATACATAGGAAGACACACAGAACCTAAAAAAAACCGCGCCGGTGCTGCTGCTGTCGCAGTTCTCGCTAGAAGGCACTAACTTTTATTTGAATTTCTTTCCGAAATCCGTTGGTCAGGTGCTCATTTGTTAGAAATGCGACACGAGGCTATTGAAAAAAAATGACAAGGCTCTTCTTTCACGCGATGACTCCGAACACACTTCGAAATAGACTTTTAATATCTTTATTTTTGGCGAAATTTAAAATTCAATAGACAAGAGCGCAGCGGCAATTGGCAGGAGCGAATGGAGCGAATGGGGCGAATTGACGGTAAGCCAAGGCGGTACGGAAGTCATTTTCCGAGGTTTGCAATGGCGGACTCCAAAAGCGGTCGGAGCAAAGTCAGTAGAGAGACCAGGTCGCGGAAAAACCCCGTTTTGACGTCTTGCTCAAAGAAGAGGTAGAAGCAGATTGAACTTGACGACCGGTAAGATAAACTTCAAACGATGTTTACATTTTATGTTTATAACTTAAACTCAAAGAGTTAGGAAGAATAAGAAGAAGTTCGAATAATCGGTTATGAGGTCCAATTTTACTTAGCTCAAAAAGCAACAAACGGGAAATGTTGTGTGAGAGTGAATATTAAATGTGAAAACCAATCTCTGGCATCTTAAGTGAACTGTAGCGATCGACAAGCGCCCCGAGTGATTAAACCCCGAACGGATGGATGCGTTATGATAAGCGTGATAAGCGACTTCTTTCCGAACAACCGTACGAGACCATTCCAACACGGTATGTGAATTATCAGTGGCCTCGAACTCCTTCGACAGCGTTGAGAAGGATACAGCCCAACACGCCAGCTTCTGTGGTGGAGCCTAGCCAACGAACCCGCGTGCAACACCAGCGGTGCACAGAACGAGACCACCAAGAGGAATAGAGAAAAAGAATGACGCCGGAAGACGATCCTCTATGTCCTCCGAGGACGATGCAACGGCTGAAATCATTTGGTAGGAGCGCTGGAGGCTATACTCTGAGGTACAGGTACGTAGGTCATGGGTAAGGTGCGGCAAGCACAATCGTCGTGCACTGAATAGTGTGAATTTTGTGTGCGCGTGTGTGTATTCGAATACATATGTATGTTATAATCAATTTAAACTAATATTTTAAATAATGTTTTTTTTATCGCGGCAAATTTGAATTTTGTTTATCCTCCCTCTCCGTTTGTTTGAAAGAAGAAGAAGAAGAAGATTTGACGTTTTCCTAACTTTTCCGAGCTCCATGTGACATTGCAATGGCGTCCAATATGGCGGTTAAAATTTGACCTGGTTATTAAAGGGACCTTGGGTCGGAGCCTCGGAAAATGACTTCCGTACCGCCTTGGCTTACCGACAATTCGCCCCATTCGCTCCATTCGCTCCTGTCAATTGCCGGCCGGGCGGTGGTTGTTCTCGTCCTTCTCCTGCTGCCAGCGCCACCTGCTGTTACCTAACGTAAACCGGACCGCTGTTGACGTCTGCTGAGATGACGGACAGTTGTTTACAAACATCAGTTACTCTTTATTTGTTGCTCACTAAGATGTACTTACAATAAATCACATTCACTTGCGGAAAAAACATAAACATTTATCGTACGCAAAACGTAAGCAAAAACTGTACTGTAGCTATTTCAAAACGCGATCGTTACCTAATAACCCGTTCGATAAATGGACGGCATCGGTTTCTGACTCAGTGTTTGGTGGAAGCGCGCGATTCAGCGTTCAGCTCACCCAGCCTCATTCACACTATCGTTCACACACATCCCATTGGCACCGTTTGCATGTCATCAGTCCAGGCTGAGCATGGTCAGCGAGGGTCATTTGTTGCGCTCGCCGGTCACGCCCGCCGCCGTCGACAGGCTGGCCGCGCTGGTGGTGGCCGTAACGGCTGGGCTAACCGTCCGGCTGCCGTCGCCGCGGCATCGCTTCACGAAGAACGCGACCGGCATCAGCACGGCGAGCAGCAGCCCGGCCCCGATCAGCACCCACTGCACCACGTCCAGCAGGCTGAGCACCTTCATCAGGCTGTCGTCGATCAGCTTCACCATGTCCTCGTTCAGCGCGATGCCTTCGTCGATCCAGATGACCGGAAACAGGGTCGGCTGCAGCCGGTCCGTCAGCCTGATCGCGTCGATGCGACGCAGGAACATGTTGAACTGTACCCTTTTCCCGCCGTTCAAGGGTGTCCCGGTGTACTGCGCGAACGGAAGCGGGGCGAGGGGGCAAACGTATATCGTAAATGTCTTAACGCGCTCCCCGACACGCGCACACCTGTGATGGACTTACCGGTTCCACGTCCACGAAGATCTGATGCCGTTCCGGCTCAGGGTCCATGCCGTCGATCAGGGCCGTGTACTCCTCGGCTACACCCAGCATATGAGGAAGCGTCAGGACCACGGGTGCATCTAGCAACGAAAGCAACAGTCGTAAAGCAGTCAATTAATCACGCCGATCGTAACTCCGCTGAAAGCCGGTTCGAGCGTGCGCAACACGGCGCAACTTCGACGAATGGCGACGAGACACCTAGAACCATTCTGCCGTAAATCGAAAATGTATCACACAAACTGGCTGACCAATAATGTCAACCTGGCCGTTAACGCGCTGTCCATCTTAATTAACTCCCCTGATCGTGCCTCGCGAAGATCACGATAGCGACGTGTCGCTAACGCGGATCATAAAACCGTTACCGGCTTCGACCGCGTCCCATGAATGGTGGTAAAATCGTGACGAAACCCAGTTGCGAATGCGAACGGAAAAAGAAGCCCACTAAACGAAAACGATCCATCATTAAACCCCGAACGATCATATGTTACGAACGGGGGAGAGTCGATCGTCCAAAAATACACCTCCAGAAGTCAGCAGTACCTACGCCCGGCAGGCGTCACGCAGACTCTTAAATAAGCTCCGCTCGTTCTCGCGGTGTGCGAGCAAGATCACCAGCCTGGGTGGCTTGGGCGGTGAAGCTTCGCGGTGCGATCTTCGCTGCATCCGGAGTCAGTTTATGCTGCGCAACCCACTCGGCTGGGTGTGTGTGCGTAGGTTTCGCGTCTCGCGCGCGCTGCTAGAATGGTGCGGTTCGGCGTGATCGTGCTGGTCGTGATCGTGAACAGTGCTGCCGGTGAGACCGTGCACCGCAGCTGGACGCGGTGTGAAGTGGCTCGTGAGTTAGCGCTCAAGCACGTCCCGGAAGACCAGATCGGTGACTGGCTGTGCATTGCCGAGCGTGGTGCGTTGTACAATGGGTCCGCGGTGAACCTTCGCTTCAAGCGATTCGGAGGCAGTGGATACTACGGACTGTTTCAGATCATCGATCGGTACGCGTGTGCAAGGTACGGGTCGATCTGTGGGCTGGCCACGTGCGACAGTCTACTGGACGACGATCTGGACGACGACATCGAGTGTATGCTGAAGATCCACGCGGCGTACGTCCGAGAACTGGGCGACGGGTTCGCCGCCTGGCCGATCCACAAGACCGCCTCCTGCCGGGGCGATGAGGAGCGTGCAGGAGTTCCTTTCGACGACTGTCTCGACGAGGAGGTGGTGCGCGTACAGGCGTACTTCAAGCGGAAGCGGGCGAAAGCGAAGAAGGCGAACCTGGTGCAGGCACCGGCTGCCGGTAAGGTGTACGAGCGCTGTGAGCTGGCGCAAGAGTTGCGCGATCGGCATCGGATGCCACTGGAGCAGATCGCGACCTGGGTGTGCATTGCGTACCACGAGAGTCGTTTGAACACGTCGGCCGAGGGACGGCTGAACGCGGACGGGAGTGGCGATCACGGGCTGTTTCAGATCAGTGACATCTACTGGTGCTCGCCGGACGCAGCCCGGCCGGGCAAAGCGTGCCGTGTGACGTGCGAGGCCATGCGCGACAACGACCTTGCGGATGACGTGCGGTGCGTGCGGATGATCTTCGACGAGCATCGGCGCATTTCGGGCAACGGGTTCCATGCCTGGACGGTGTACAAACCGTACTGCGAGGGTCGGGAGGCCAGCTTCGTGCACAACTGCTTCGAGCAGGGGCAAACCGAGCGCTACCCTACGACGGCCAACAAACCTCGTCCGGGAGTTGTGGCGCCGACGACCGCTCCGGCGAAGAACTTAGCCCGCACCGACATCGGCAAGGTGTACGATCGGTGCGAGCTGGCCAACGACCTGCTGCACAAGTTCCGCATGCCGAAGGAGCAAGTCGCGACGTGGGTGTGCATTGCGTACCACGAGAGTCGCTTCAACACCTCCGCCGAGGGACGGCTCAATGCGGACGGGAGTGGCGATCACGGGCTGTTTCAGATCAGTGACATCTACTGGTGCTCGCCGCCCGGCAATGGATGGGCGTGTGGGGTTAGCTGTGCGGCACTGAAAGATTCGGACATCACGGACGACGTGCGCTGCGCGAGAACGATCTACGACGAGCATCAGCGACTGTCCGGCGATGGATTCAACGCGTGGTCCGTGTACAAGCCGTACTGTGCCGGACGTTCGGAAGAGTTTGTGCGTCGCTGCTTCGGTGACGATGACGACCAACTTCCGCACCCTGTCACCGTTCCACGGCCAGCCATTACAGCTCCAACGACGATCGCACCTCACCGTCAGCGATCGTCACCGGCGAAAGTGTTTGAGCGTTGCGAACTTGCCCGAGAGCTTCATCTCCGGCAGGGCCTACCACTCGATCAAACGGCGAGCTGGGTTTGCATCGCGAAGTATCAATCAAACTTCAACACGTCCGCCATCGGGTACGGCCCGGAAGGTGTCCACTATCACGGGATGTTCCAGCTGAGCGATGAGTTCTGGTGTTCGCCGCCGGGCCGTGGCTGGGTGTGCGGGATCACCTGCGAGCAGCTGCGCGATGGAGACATCACGGACGATCTGGCCTGCATGCGACACATCTACGAAGAGCATCAGCGCATTTCCGGCGACGGCTACAACGCCTGGGCCGTCTATCAACCGTACTGCCGGGGCAAGAGCGCCACCCTGCTCGACGGGTGCTTCGAGGAGGGCGAGAACGCGATCGTTCCGACCCCGCCGACAACGCGGCGTCCGGTGTCGCCACCGAAGAACTTCGCCCGGGGCAAGGTGTACGAGCGGTGCGAGCTGGCTCGGGAGCTTTACTACCGGCACCGGCTGCCGTTCGATCAGATCGCCACCTGGGTGTGTATTGCGCATCGCGAATCCAACTACAACGTGTCGGCGATCGGTCGCTTGAATGCGGACGGCAGCGAAGATCACGGGTTGTTCCAGATCAGCGACATCTACTGGTGCTCACCGCCCGGGAAGGGCTGGGTGTGCGGACTGTCCTGTTCCGATCTGGAGGATAACGATCTCACGGACGACATCGAGTGCATGCGGACGATCCACGAGGAGCACACGCGCCTGTCGGGCGATGGCTTCAACGCCTGGGCCGTTTACCGTCCGTACTGCAAGGGACGGTCGGAGCACTACGTGAGCGGATGCTTCGAAGATAGCGACATCGATACGATCACCGATCGAGCACCCATCACCACCACCACCAGCAGCAGTCGACCCACCACCACGACAAGGTCACGGACGAGCACAACAAAGTTTGCTCGATGGAGTACGTCCCCGACGGCGCGTTCTCCCACTCCTGCTGCAGCAAAGCTCACCAGCCAAAGGCAGACGGCCGTAAGAACCTCTACCTCTACGCAGTCCACCAGCACCACCGCTTCTTCCACCACACGGTCCACCACGAGCCTGTACGAATTTTATCTCAACAACTTCGGCCGACGTCCGGCCGTCACCACTGCCATGCCGGTGTACACGTTCAAGCCGTTCGCCTCGCGGCAGCGTGCGACCGCCACGAGCACTGCCACCGAAAGTGCCACCAGCACACTGCCACCCGTCACGACCACGGCCAGGTTTAGTGACTTCAACCGATGGTTCCAGGATGGGTAGTGCGCTCGAAAGCTAAATAAAATCACGGGCGTTTCTGACTCTGAACAGGCCAGCCATGATTCATCTGACCACCGACAAAACTTCGGTTCGGTTCCGTTCTCGATTTCGTAACTAATTTGCATAAGATGACACCCGGCTTTAGGGGCGTTGTCGCGCCGGACGCTTTTGAAGACCGTCGTACATCATAATTGGTGGCGCAGGAATTCCCCGATTTATTGCGCACTGTTTGGCTTGGAATGCACACATTTAAGCCGTTTCTCGAAAGAAATACGATCGATCGTGCGATCATCAGTTTGGGAGGCAAGTGAAGGAATTTCGTTCCAGACATTGACTAATGGCTCATTCCGCTTCGTATGTATATCAAGTTTCGTGCGAGCTTCTAAACCATTTGACATTTACTTCTGTACACAACAAACAGTGGCACGTTCATCAAACAATGGCATCTGTTCCGATCCTCAGTCGGAAGATCGGGAGTCTTTCATCTGGGAGGCACCACCTGCCTTACAGTAGCGTTTTTTCCTCTCATTAATGGCGCATTAAAGCTTCGGTGAGAAAATGCGAAACCAAAGCCCGATTAGTCAGCGCGGTGTGTGCGTTCGCGCTATCAATTGCGTGGATCCGTTCGGACCTGCGGTATGATCGGATGGCCATTACACCGGGCGAGCGCGATCGCGATACGACATAATTTGTTGCGAAAAGTGGAAGCAAAAACCTAAAGCGTTACGCTATCTGTGAGTCGTTTGGGAGGTAAATTCGAACGCCATAAAACATCTGTTCTCAGCGAACACGTATTCGCGCGGGCTTGTTCTATCACACCTCGACACTAAACTGGCCTTAGAAGTTTCATCAGTCGCCGATACTTGCTGTACCGGGGGTAAAAATAGAAGCAGTACAATTTAACCTGTTCCGCTGGTTTGGTACGCATAACATTGATAGTCGTTTTTTTGCTTTTTTTTTCTACGCATACGATCTCCAGTGGAGCGTTAAGCTGTAAAGTGTTCTCACACCCTCGGGGGTAAGCGAGTTCATTACCATGGTGGTTAGCCGGTGCGATGCGTCTGACGTACCTGTGTACGAACATCTCCTCCGAGATAAGCAAGGATTTTGATTGTAATTCAAGCTGATTGTTTGCTTCCATCAACGGGGCCTTCGCGATAGCATTAGCGCGCTTCAATTAAGCCAATAACCAAATTTTATCGCACGTTATCGTCGATTGGTGATGTAATTGCAATAAAGAAATATTGCCTTTTGACAGGCTTCAACACACTCCACGTACACGTACAAGCTGTTAACAGCGAACGCATCAAACGCTGACAAAACACTCAATAAAGGTTCCCCAATGAGAAGTTTTTAACGAAAATTGCTTGTAAGTATCGCTTATTGAGTTGTGATGGCGTATTGGGCAATCGCAGACAGCGATCAACGCCAGCGATTACAGCAAGCAAGTTGATAAACTAAACTATAACTATTAATATTCGAATTGCAACTCCCCTTTGACTCTCGTCACCCGGTTTGATGTTGCGAAAGATCTCTCGGAGCGCTTAAGCAGCTATCAATATCCAAAACAATATAACAGAATCTGGAAATCTGATACCCAAAGTACAGAGATCTTTGCCCACCCCTATTCGTACTCACCGAAACAGTTGGACAAATCCAGTGCTCCCTTGTACAGGCAGCCATTGCTTTTCACGATCGACTTCGGTATCTTGTTCACGCAGTAGCACTCGTTGCCATACTCGGGACCGATCTCGTGCAGGAAGTTACCGTCGATCTCGTATCGCAACGCCGGAATGCCCTCGTACGAAGAGGCTCCGGTCAGCTTAATGTCAACGGTGCTGCGTAGAAAAAGCGACCGAGAAGAGAGATGCAATTAAAAGCCTACGCCGTGTGGTACCAAAGTATCCGACCAACGCACCGGCAGATATCCGTGCTGAAGATCGTCATCCGCTCGATCCCGGTGCGGAACGGTGGGTAGCCCGATCCGTCGGTGCCGTGAATCTTGTTACAGGACGACGCCAGCCCGCTGCTACGGTTGTTCCAGACCTCCAGCGTCGTCCGTCCGTTCCACTGCTCGATCATTTGCGTCTGCGCCGGATCCTTGATGCCCGTGTTGATCGTGAACATGCCGTCGTCGGTCATATTTTTCTGTAATCGATACACCAATTAACACGCTTGTGACTTGCCAACGACGCACTCTGGACACCCACATGGCTGAAGAACGAGAACCGCAGGCTCCCGTCCGGCATCGTGCGGATCGTTTTGGTGTTGCGCTTCTCGATCTCCTTGCAGATCGCCTTAGCGATGCCGATCACGTTCACGCAGAACGGCACTCCGTCGAACAGGAACTGCTTCGGTGTCGTCCGCAGGAACATCGTGTCCGGGCGGCCGAAGATACGGTTCAGCTCGATTAGTCAGCGCGGTGTGTGCGTTCGCGCTATCAATTGCGTGGATCCGTTCGGACCTGCGGTATGATCGGATGGCCATTACACCGGGCGAGCGCGATCGCGATACGACATAATTTGTTGCGAAAAGTGGAAGCAAAAACCTAAAGCGTTACGCTATCTGTGAGTCGTTTGGGAGGTAAATTCGAACGCCATAAAACATCTGTTCTCAGCGAACACGTATTCGCGCGGGCTTGTTCTATCACACCTCGACACTAAACTGGCCTTAGAAGTTTCATCAGTCGCCGATACTTGCTGTACCGGGGGTAAAAATAGAAGCAGTACAATTTAACCTGTTCCGCTGGTTTGGTACGCATAACATTGATAGTCGTTTTTTTGCTTTTTTTTTCTACGCATACGATCTCCAGTGGAGCGTTAAGCTGTAAAGTGTTCTCACACCCTCGGGGGTAAGCGCTACGCATACGATCTCCAGTGGAGCGTTAAGCTGTAAAGTGTTCTCACACCCTCGGGGGTAAGCGAGTTCATTACCATGGTGGTTAGCCGGTGCGATGCGTCTGACGTACCTGTGTACGAGCATCTCCACCGAGATAAGCAAGGATTTTGATTGTAATTCAAGCTGATTGTTTGCTTCCATCAACGGGGCCTTCGCGATAGCATTAGCGCGCTTCAATTAAGCCAATAACCAAATTTTATCGCACGTTATCGTCGATTGGTGATGTAATTGCAATAAAGAAATATTGCCTTTTGACAGGTTTCAACACACTCCACGTACACGTACAAGCTGTTAACAGCGAACGCATCAAACGCTGACAAAACACTCAATAAAGGTTCCCCAATGAGAAGTTTTTAACGAAAATTGCTTGTAAGTATCGCTTATTGAGTTGTGATGGCGTATTGGGCAATCGCAGACAGCGATCAACGCCAGCGATTACAGCAAGCAAGTTGATAACAATAGTTATATTATCGAGTCTAAGTTAAACTATTAATATTCGAATTGCAACTCCCTTTTGACTCTCGTCACCTGGTTTGATGTTGCGAGAGATCTCTCGGAGCTGCTATCAACAACATACATTATAACAGAATCTGGAAATCTGATACCCAAAGTACAGAGATCTTTGCCCACCCCTATTCGTACTCACCGAAACAGTTGGACAAATCCAGTGCTCCCTTGTACAGGCAGCCATTGCTTTTCACGATCGACTTCGGTATCTTGTTCACGCAGTAGCACTCGTTGCCATACTCGGGACCGATCTCGTGCAGGAAGTTACCGTCGATCTCGTATCGCAACGCCGGAATGCCCTCGTACGAAGAGGCTCCGGTCAGCTTAATGTCAACGGTGCTGCGTAGAAAAAGCGACCGAGAAGAGAGATGCAATTAAAAGCCTACGCCGTGTGGTACCAAAGTATCCGACCAACGCACCGGCAGATATCCGTGCTGAAGATCGTCATCCGCTCGATCCCGGTGCGGAACGGTGGGTAGCCCGATCCGTCGGTGCCGTGAATCTTGTTACAGGACGACGCCAGCCCGCTGCTACGGTTGTTCCAAACCTCCAGCGTCGTCCGCCCGTTCCACTGCTCGATCATCTGCGTCTGCGCCGGATCCTTGATGCCCGTGTTGATCGTGAACATGCCGTCGTCGGTCATATTTTTCTGTAATCGATACACCAATTAACACGCTTGTGACTTGCCAACGACGCACTCTGGACACCCACATGGCTGAAGAACGAGAACCGCAGGCTCCCGTCCGGCATCGTGCGGATCGTTTTGGTGTTGCGCTTCTCGATCTCCTTGCAGATCGCCTTCGCGATGCCGATCACGTTCACGCAGAACGGCACTCCGTCGAACAGGAACTGCTTCGGTGTCGTCCGCAGGAACATCGTGTCCGGGCGGCCGAAGATACGGTTCAGCTCGGCGTTGATCAGGCGCAAGCTGTCGTACGTTTCGTCCTCGGCGATTTGCAGAATGGACTGCGGTTAGAGTTGCACCCAATTTCGCGGTGGTGGGTAAGTAGCACGCCCACGCACACCAAGCATCCAAGCAAAAGTGTGTCGTTGGTGTTGTTTGGTTTGATTTAAGAAACCATTCGTGGCAATTTGGGAACGTGTTTTGTTCGGGTGGGCCGTACACGGGAGATAAAAAGTGAACGAAAACAAGAATTACCGTATAATAGATGAGATGATCATATGGGAGATGTCATGCGTGTGCATCAACTTGGTTAGTCACTTGATCGTTAGTACAAGGATGGACGGCGTGAGAGCCTGTTAGAAGTTAGCTTATTTATCTCAAGAGTAAGTTAGTCAGGAGCGCTACAACTAGCGGAGACAGTACGACAGGATGGTGTGTGTTGTGGGGCAGGATGGGTGAGGGATCAAGTCAAACATTTACTCGTACACTCGGTGACTGATGTCATGACGAACCTGAGCACCACGTGATCGTGATCGTACAGACGGGGGCTAAGAAATGAGAGTCGGCCGGATGGAATGATATCTGGGTCGAACGGAGATTAGAAAGTGAGGATTAAAATTTACATTCTGGTTGCATTTTTGCAAGGTACGTTCAACGTCTTTTCATTGCCACGAACACGAAAGACTTCAACGGACGCATTCGGCGCAATCAAGCGACGAACCCCGGCCAAAAGTGCGCTCACAAGTGATCGGTCTTGTCTTACTGTGTGCTTCTCATGCTTCACATGCTGAGTCGTGATAAAGTGTCGCTGCGAAACAAGTTTGCAAAGAGCTCTGGTGTAAAGAGTTGACTGACGAAGACACCGTCGCACCGGTTGTTTGTTTGTTTTGTACTTTGATTAAGGTTCCTCGTCTGGACACCTCGGATGAAAAATGATTGTAAAATCTTCGCTTCAACCTGTCTGTGGTTCTGGTTCTGTCGCGTCGTCGTTGTTGTTGTTGTTGTTGTGTGCAGGAGGTGGCGTTTTGTGTGAAATCTGATGAGCGAGCACCAGTTCGGATGGCGTTGGTGGTCAGGCGAGGATGAGTTTGCGAGGATGATCGTACGGGTGAATGGTGATGGTGAATTCCAAACATCTACCAATACGGAAGGGAGGAGTGGAGGAGTTGAGGGAAAGGGTATGTGGTAAAGGGGGTAAAAACACCCAAGAGGAGAAGGAGGAGACCAGAGCCTATTAGTCCGCCACCCGAACCGTTTGATGGATTATGCACACAAATCAGAAAACCACACAAATACACAACCGCACACGCGTGCATCATCAACAACGCTTACAGAAGCACCACAAAAAAAACACACACACACACAAAACACTACACAGAAGCAGAATGAGGTGAAGCATTGTTGTGCCAGATGCCAGAATGCGTATCATGTCCAATCATGGTAGCTAAAAGAAGTTCGGATCGATTGGACGAAACGAAGCAATGTACACCTTAAAGTCTAGCGGCTGCGGCAGCGCCTCCCAGCGCTTGTATTGATCCGTGCCTTGCCGTAGCTCTGTGGCCTAAAATGAGAGAAAAGAAAGCGAGAACAAAAGCGATAAGAAATAAGAATATTCATTCAAAAAATGCCCTGCCCTTGAGCGAAGACCCCCTCGGGGAGGGCGTTGCGTACTCTTAATCGGGTGGGTACGGGTAAGAAATGTCCCTTTTCTCCGACAAACCAAAAGCCCGACCCTCCCACGTAGCCCTGACCGCGTTACGTATGCAAATGGAGGTTGTTCGTGCCAGCGGTCAATTAAATTGTTTTCCCTTTTCACGACCTTTATCAGTGCCGCGTCATCGGCGGCCTGATTGTGGCCATCGATTCGATGGCTACCGTTGCGTTGTGAATTACACTCGAGTAATACAATTATTTCGTGGCGTCCCGGTGCATCACGCTCGATTTGGTGGTATCGTCGCCAGCAAGGACTGCGTGACGGGTGAGCTATGTTACCTTATCGGGCCCATCATCTGATCTGGTCATTGAGCGTCATCATGGTTGATAGATAATCACCATTATTCGAAAGGATACGCTTGTGCATTATTACAATAACTTTACGGAAGCGTTCCCTGTCTGGCACTGTTTGTGTTATGAATAGAATAAGTTATGAATTTCGTTCCAAAAAACTGTTAAAATATTAGTAGAAAATAAAACGTTTCATCGAACGTCAGCACAGAACGGCTAGCTATGCAAATGCTCAACAATGCTTACACATTGCATACTCACAGGCGTTTTCAGACATGAGACGTCTGAGATGGAAAAACAGACGTTAGAAGCAATCAACGAGTAAAAATTTAATAGTAGCATGATTACAAAACGAAACCCATGATAAATGACAACGAAATATAGTTGAAATATTGAGAAAACACTTTTTTATTAGACGGTTGGAGAAAGTGTTTCAAATATGGGTCATGCATGAACCTTCACCTGCGTTTATCAATTATCAGCCATTAAGCTGATTTTTTTATCAACAGCAATTCAGAACACAAGCTGATGCTTATCAACAACATTTTATTCTCTATTGATACCTGCCGGGATTAGATTTGTGTAGTCAAGACGGGAGAAGTATATAATGAGCGTCGTCTGTTCATTCAATAAAGTACGTGGAAGGGAGGATAATTGACGTTGGCTGAATTATAATTATGGCCAGACATTTGGTTTATGATATGATTAGCTCATTCGATTCCTCGAATGTTTAATTAATGATTACAAAATGATTCATTAGGTGTCTGATTCAATCAATGTCAGTTGTACGAACATAGAGTCATCCAGAAACTTACTACAACTATAAAATATCATGTAACAAGTTCTGTTGTCCGGAAAAGTGCTAACGATGGGCGTGCCTAAGTGCGAATGAAACGTTCACAGTTAGGGTCAATGACCATAGCTGAGACCACTGGTCACTGGACACTTTCTGACCAACATCCCAAAACCTTGTTAAATAGCACAGGTTACTGTAAACAGAAGCGATGCATTCCAATGCAACTCTTGCACCATCAAGGACAGAAGAAAATCTCCTTTCCAGCGAAAAAGAAACAACTTTCCATTCTTGGAACTCAAGGTCCATTTACTGGAATAACTGGGACATCGAGGCGATAGAGTGAGTGAGAGAGAGTGAGTAATGCATTGCATAAACTCTGGAGTGGTGTTTTATGGTAATCGATTGCCTCACCAATTTCACCAGCATCTCGTTCCCACATTCACTACAATCACGCAGCAAAGTAAACGACATATTGCGAAGTACGTTTATGGATGTTGAAGAGGAGTGATGTCTGAGAGCCAAACTCTCGCCGCATCTGTAAACACCACGATCCATCATCGACCGATCGACTGGAAGCGACGGAAGAGTGTGTGTACAGCCGATTCCATTCATTACAGAGGCTCGTCCGGTGGCTCCTTCCGAGTGAAGAAACTCGCCATTGTGCAATTCTACCGGCTCCAAATCAAACACCACCGTGTTACTTCCTTTCTTCCAGCATCTTTGCTTCAAACCGTCCGTCGCAATAGCAATAAATTCACGTTCGCCTCGAAACCGATCGAACTGTGTGGCTTTTCTCTCGTCGTCTGCGTCGCTCCGGCATCCCATGATCGAAGCTAATTGAAGCCGTGAGTGAGAGTTTACCTTTGGCGCTTTGGCAGTGCAAGTGGAGAAAAGTGAATTATCTACGCGGCCCGCGGAGGGAGAAAATTGACCACTTTTCCCATCCGTCGCGCTTCCAGCACGGGTGAACCGGATGGCGACTGAACGGGTCGTGACGATTTTTCGTCTTCACGGTGCTCCCGGAATTGAGCCATTCCAGTCACTTTCCAGTAGTCCTAACGCGTTAGGGGGGAAAAAAACCTTGCCCAATCGGGTCGCGCACTGGATGTTGGGTACATGTCCGGTGCGGGTTAGAAAGTTTTGCATTTTCCCTTATCTCTCTCTCCACGGATTTCACCGACCAAAGACGGTGGCGTTCCAACAGGTTGTTTGTCGATGCGTGGTGTCACTGGAACCGTCGGCATGATTGAATTATTAATAGGCTACGGTGCAGAGCAAAGCGGTGTGACAAAAAAAAACCTGCCAAAGAGTGAACTAAATATCGATCAATCAAACCGAAAGCCGAAACGAACCGAATTGACTGATGAGGGAAGCACCGAGCTGGAAAAAGATACAAGATTGGAATTGGTACAGAAAACATTATACAACACAATTGCTTAGTATTTAAAAACGGCGTATAATATCCGCATTCGTTCCTAACAGGAATGCTTACATAAGAGAGCATTATCTCATCAAAAATGCACTGGAAACAATCTCTCACCTGAAGTTTTCCAGAACACGCTTGTGTAGCGGGAGGGAAGTTGCAATGTTTGTAATTGATTGTGGTGAGCACGAACGCAGGTTCTCATTACGAACAATTAGGATGACTAATATCTTTCGATTGTTCTCATGGATTGTTAGGAAAGGTGAAGTATTAACAATGGAAGCTACACTTGCGGCAATTATTTCTATAAGAATAAATATTTCAATAAAAAAATCGCTTCATATTTTGACTTTCAATGAAGAAAGTATCAAAATCATGGATTGATTTATTACACCCTTCTTTACTAGGATCGTTTGCATAAATCTATGTCCCCAACAGTAAATTGGAATTCAAAAATCCAGTCCAACGATGCCGAGTAGGTGATCGAACCGGTTTAAGGCGCAGCATACGAAATGATGTTCACACATCCCAAATGGCAGACCCAAAAATATTATTTCCATAAGTTAGAAAGCGTCCCTACTTCTCACCAAAACGGCGGTGAGAGCTAATGGGTAATAATTTCCCCAAAGAAACGATTACGTGACTCAATTGCCTATAGGGAACCCTATCGAGTGATTCCGAATATCAGTTAATTATTTTATTTTCCACCTAAACCCGCACGATCCAAGCCTGTAGCATGTGTTTGAAGTGAAGCTACACCCAAAAGTACCGAGCTGACCTCTTGTCGCTGGCTCACGATACGGCTAACGATTGTGATGATCGACTCGGCCAAGCAACAGCAGCCGAATCGCACGCGGCCAATGCAACAAACGAGCATTAAGCAGACGAACAAATGTCGCACGCCTTACAAATCGCTCGCCTTGACAGCTACGCCGTCAGCGTGGCCGGCGTGGTTTGCTTTCGGGATTTTCAACCACATTGTGAAAGAAAACATCGACTCACTCCTCTCCGCTGATTGATATTCCGCGTTGGTGAAAACGGTCAAGGTTCCGCGGGTGGGTATGCGCCGACGGCTTCACCTTTGGACGGGCCGATCGTCCCAATAACGCACGTCGCCATCGTCATCGATTGCGGGCGGGTGTGCTACCGCGTGATTGTTGCCGTTAATGCGAGTGTCAACGCTGCATAAAACCGCTAATAAAAAGAGGCCTCCGGGTCGGGACTGGACTGGAAAACAATCGACCTACCGCAGCCGTGGACCGGACGAGGAAAACAAACACTGAAACCAGCGGAGCTCAGCAGTTTCTGTACGCCTATACAATTAGAAGGAGTACAATTGAGGTTATAAAAACAGCGCGATAAACGCGATCCCGTTCCATTGAAGCAAGTTCTTCTGCGTTCTTCAAGCTCTTCTTATGAAATGCTTGTTCCGATTTGTTCACACTGGTACGCGGGATCGCTGGACGCGGAAAGTGACGTTAAAAATAGTACAAAATGGATGCAAATGATATTTTAATAGCCAATTGTGATCATTTTGTACGATTTAGGCCAGAGCCCGAGATCACACAATGGGAACCATTTCACGGTGCAGAAGAGGTTTCAGTTTCATTTCGTCCGATGGATAGGTTGGATGGGAAAATGTACAACACAATCGATTCACTGGACAGGGCTCCAGCTGATGATGATGATGTTGTCGTACAGCTCGGTGAAGATTGTCCGTAATGATAATGTTTCTCCGAAGTATCTTTCGCAAAATGCTAATTTATAGGACGTCTTTTGTATGTCGAAAATGAAATGAATTGACAACACAGGCATATAAACACTGCATTGAGCAAAAGGTATACATGCTGGGAGTAGAAACGTTGATCTTTATCGAACCTCACGAATACGCTAAAGGATCTATGCGATACACCCTTTTCTTCCACACAACCCTCGTGAGGTTCGTCGAACTAGAAGCGAGAACGCACGCAACTCGTTTGCGGTGGTCAATTGCCTACTAATTATGCAACAGTGCAATGTACGATCAGCGTATGATCAACAGGCTCCCTCCACGTGGTGCTCGAGCCGAACCACCCATGCCTGATTGTGTACTTTCAATTTTTCGCCAGTGTCAAATCGCGGCGACATTCCCGGCACATGAGCGCGGACAGGTTTCGCAGCACGTGCAGCTGAAGAACAACTTTTCCTTTTTTGCGAATCATTACGGCGAGCGATTGTTGAGCGCGTTACAATGAGACTGGGGGGAAGGAGCCCAGTTGAATTGTTTGAATAATCGACGGACTCACGCATTAAGCGTGGTAGAGAGAAGTATTACAAAATGCTGCTTAATGAAAGATAGAGAGGGTTCGTGTCTTATTGTTGGTTTGTTGCGTGCCGTTGAAGTCTTTTGTTTAAATTACTTATTTTGTGTTCTTTTTATCGAATAGTGCAAGGAGAATTGTTAGAAAAGTGTAGTTTTTTTTTAAATAAATTCGATCGAACTGTTAAAATCATTCTACTTTTATATCATATCGCCCTGTAAATCAACTAATGGCCCCTGCCACAATCCCTGATGAAATATTACCCTTATCATCATAAATCTAGAAGATAAATCACTCCACACAAAAGCACTAACGTTGTTGAACATATCCGCATTGCTTCATACGTGCTTCCAGTCGTAATTACGCTCATTGATCGGCATCAGCTATCACTAGCGGGCGTTCCTTCCATACGATCTCGTGCCATCTGCCACGACCAAGGGCGGCTTTGCTCGAGAGAGGTAGCGAGCGGGATAGCGAAAATAGCGGAACAGTCAATTGACCGCTCCCAGTCGAAAGAGGGCAAACAGGAAAAAGTAACTTCCGTAGCGTAGGTAAACAAAAAAAACCGCACCGACCAACCGACCGGCTTGCAAATTATGAGCGGCGGGTTTGTTTAGGCGGCTGGAGAAAATGTACCCTCCAAAAATATGATTCACTCTTTCGTGTTGAGGTGCGCCCGAGGTGAATGTACGGAGGAACAATAACACACAGAAAAAAACGCATAATTTGAGCTGGATTTTCGGATCGATCATCGATCAAGTGAGAGCGTGGTGATCGATAGATGTGGTTGTGGAAGCTACGTTCCAAGCTAAAGGGGAGCAATTTTAATCGATCATGCAAGGCAAATGTGGAAGAAAAAACACTTTTAAATTTATGATCGCCTAACTTGTTTTTGTAGGTCACACACAGTCACAGGCGGTTGTAAAAGGAACTATAACATCCAACTCCTAAGCTAAGTTTAACATCCGAAGGTTTTTTTGTTATATTTGATCCAAGAAATGGAAGTGATATCTTTAGATCTAAAGTCGCGGAAATAACTTTGTGCGGAATGCATAGGTAAGCAAAAAATGTCCCTTACAACGTCTCCACTGTACAGAAGGTTACGTACGAGGTCGTGCGCGTGCTAGCGAGAGGGAGGATCTAGGACTTTAATTAGTGTCATTTATTAGAGCACTCAGCGATTATGCACCGACGTCAGACTGTGTCGACGAGACGCACCTTGAGCGGTTGGTGATTCCCACTTCCTGCCTCGCGCAGCTGAAACACGGCCCTGCAACCTGGAACCTGGAGCGTAGGAGGTAATCTGCAATGCAAAGCCACCGGATCGGAGGCGATCTTGAACTTCGCCAGCGACATGAGCGGCCTGTATCAATCGCATTGTTTGTGTCTCCAACGCCGATAATGAATTGTGCTCGTCAGCCGCACGGTTCGGTGACGTTTAATCGTGTTTGTTCCGAAAGCAAAACCATCACCCTCTGGCGGAAGTACGCCACGGGGACACCCAAATCTTTCCGCGAACAATGTACCGCCTTGATGCGGGATTGGGGTTCTTTTTTTTTGTTGGCGGGAGGCGACTGTCACTCATAGGTGTGTGCGGCTGTATAGGACACTCAAAGGGTGTAATTGATGTTGCTTGGAACGTTTTGCGAAGCGCAAAGACCGTAGTAATTAAACATGACACGGTAGGAAATGCCGACCCTGACTCTGACCGATGACGCTGACGCTGATCCGTGCGGGTAATTTGTTCTTGCTCTCACAAAAGACAAACAACACCACTGATTGATTGCAGTTCCGAAGTTCGAGAGGTGAGGGTTAAGGTCCCGGCAATGATTAGAAACATTCACTTTCGGAATTACGCGTTCCATAGACGACGTTGACGTCAGTGGAGTGAAGATACCGATCGTCGGGAGAGGGAAAGAATACAGTACGGGAATAAGTTAACCTCCGATGTGACAATTGGTTGGGTGATTTCATTAGCGTTGAGTCATACGTTTCCCCGAACGTGGATCGAATCCCGCCCGGCCCAGATCAGAGTGCATTGCACCATGGCGGAGGATGCACGGCGGTTCGTGGCACCGTGACACCGTTCGCCGCACGAATCCACGCGTTCACCACCACCCTCACACTCCTTTTCCCCACGGAACGGATCACGCGCACACACACACACACTCGACTCGGTTTGATTTACTCCTCGCGTCAGCGTCGCACGTTGCCCGCGTTGTTTCTGCCGTTCAACTCAAACACTCCAGCCGGCCAGGTGTCACCTCCATCGGGTGGCCTCCCGTTTGCTAGTTTGCACTTTCAACACTACACCGCACGATCACGTGCCCGAACGGCGATGGTGGCGAGATGAGAGGATTTCAGCGAGAGAAAGAGAGAGAGATAATGAAATGAAAACATGCACAAAAAATGCACACACACGCAACAGTGATAGGGTGCTGAAAAACCGCTGAAATGGAATCTTTATTATCATCACTCGTGTAAGCAGCGAGCGTTTGGGGGCGAGTTTAATGCCGGAATGACCATTAAACGTGAGCAAATAGGTGGCAAAGGACCTCCAGGGGGTTTAGTAGCAAATGGGGTAGGTAAACAATCTACTTAAAATGTCACTGAACAACAGAGAGTATCCGCCACCGCCAGCTGCTCGAAATTAAGGAAATAACTTGCAATCGAATCACGAGCGTACGAACGCCGGATGTGGTTGCGCTAGCTTCGGTTTGCTTTCACAGCCGCACACTCGCACACGGCACGGGGGTGTTTTATTTTTGCTCACACTCGCTGCCAACCTCGGTAGCCTCGGACCGGCCACCTGAAATGGACACTGCACCATCGAAACCGGGTCTGTGGAAATTCACGACGACGACGACGACGACGACCACGACTCCGTCGCAGGAACGGTGGATGCATTCGAATCGGCCTTTCCACGATAAATAATTCGCTTGCACGTTTCCTCGTTTCCACGGTGGCGCACACGAGGACACACACGGCCCAGCACACTCACGCACACACACTCCACACATCCTTTCACTGTTGGAGTCCGGGCGCTTGTTGGAGCGCCGTCCAATTATTTTGCGATGCGAATCGACTAATCCTAGTACGCGTTGACAATTAATAACTGTCATTGCTCTGTCAAGGGCGCGGGAAGGATTTGACGTCCTCCCCTACTTACAGGCACGTAGCACCACCAGAAGAAACAAACCGCACAAACACACTCTGTACACGGTAACTTCGGAAAAAGGCCCTTCGCGAGCCGGTGCGCCAAGTTTTAGGTCAATCGCGGATCGCGTCTGTTGAGAAACTGACAGCTTCGCGTGGGGTGGTTCGAAAAAATGCGGCTCAAAGCGCGGAACATTCACCATCACCACCACCCCCACCACCACCACCATCGCAACGTGTTGCTCGGTCCGGTGTAAAACCAAAACAAAAAAAGACAAACAAAATCCACCAACCCCCCGCTCGATGCTTACTAGGCGTCTAGCGGCGTCAAGGCAAACGGACGGCACGGTTTCGGTGTGTTGGTGAGGATTTGGTTCGTCATCCCCCGGGGGGGTGGGTGGGTGGTTTAGTAGTACTACCAGATCTGTCAGCTTGATAGTGGTTTGAGCGCGAGCGGACAGTGTTCTCTCACACGGTGTGCTTCTGTGTTTACTTATCGCTCGCTTTTCTCGGCACGTCCTCTCTTGAGACGCGGGCCTGCTCACCTATCCGTGTGTGGGGTGCATGCATTTACCGGAAAGCTCGAAGAGTGGTTAGCTTTGTCGGTTGAAATGTAATCATCAGCTCTCGCACGCTGGTGATAATTTTACCGGCTTCGATTTCCAGTTTTTTTTTGTTTTTTATTGGATAACAATAGAGAATTAATTTATGTTTACTTTATAGTATTTTTTTATTCGGCGATGTTGATAGTTTTTGTAAAAAAAAACAAAAATGATTTTTTTTTTAAATTTACTTGGCTTTCTTTAGATTAATGAAGCAAACATTTATGAAAAAATCGCTAAATATTGTTTCTGGTTCTATAATTGTTGTTAGCTCGATAACATCTCCAACAAATCAGGGGATGTCTCCACACCATTAACTAAATCCTCATTAGAAACGAATCATAAACAAGGAAACGAACCGCCCGAACAAAGTCATCCTTCAGTGCAGATGTCCTTTCGCCGAAGCCTTCGCCTACGCAACTCACAAACCAAACCAATCTTCTAGCAATCTTAAGCTAGAGGCACTGATCTTGCTTCACCAGGAAGTGGCCCCGATGCGAGCAGATGTTCCGCCAGGAAATGCTTCTCTTCCGAATAAAACGCACGTGAGCTTTTCTCAGTTTTGTTGTTTTCGTCGGTGGATTCTTGAGCGAATGTTCCGCTTCGCTGGCGGTTGAAAATGCACGCATGCGGTGGCGTATGTTCACCGCATGACCCCGGCCAAGGCAGCAAACACCGAATCATGTCGATGACTGACGGCAATGGGAGAGACAGAGCATCGCAACCGTGAAGGCAACTTCTGGAGGTTTTTGTTCGCGTAAATTGGGTCGAATAGTCATGATGATAGGAAAGGCTATCATATGTGCTTTAATGCGAATTCAACGCGAAATGTATATCTAAGAGAATGTTTCGTTAACATAACTATATTTATTCGAATACATCTCTTTGGACGTGAAGGGTGTAGTGGGGTGTAACAACCATCCAAAAGGATATAATGAATAGTAAACGAAACCTACCAGCCTGTGCTATGCGATACCCTTTCGAACTTTGCCGAGTACGATTGTATGCAGCAGTACATTCGACAGAGCGGTGCCTCATCTTGGAAAAAAGCTTCGCAAAAAGCTTCAACAGAACAGATTCAAAGTTTAGGTACAGTTGGTGTAGGTAAAGGTTGGACACGTGCAAATTGTGCCTTATTTCTCGTTACGACCTGTTCAGTATCCGAAATCCGAAGCTAAATTCCTTTCGGATCAGTTTAACGCAATAAAATACAGAATCATCAACCTTTTCTGTTTTCTTAATAATTTGGTTTTATTTGTTTTGCGGACATGATCGGTACTATTTCTTTAATCGGTATAGCGTTGTTATAAGGCAAAGAAAACTATTGGGAGTATTACCCTCTCTTTTGACATTTTTGATGGTATTTTTGTTTCAAATTGTTCTGTTGATGGTGGATTCGTTCTTCCTGTACTGCAACCAAAAATGATGGAAAACAAAATAATCGGGATTATTATCCTAAATACTACAATGCACCTGCCTTCTCTGCTCAAACTGTCCTCTTACCTATACCACCAGAATAAATTCAAAAAAGCTTTACCCCACTAGCCATTCCTTAAACATTGTACACTCCCCTTTGTTCAAAAATAAACCGTCGCTAGAGTAAATCGAATCACGAATCGTTCACCGACGTAATGTCCTATCCAAAAAAAAAGTAATAAATGACTCGAATTTGACTATAGATTAATTTAGTGCAAAATAATAACCGATAATCCGTATAATTTTTCTCTACCGTAAAGATCATCAGTCTCGGCAAACGCAAAATAAAGGTGTACAGACAAACTTATCCCGGAAAAAAGATTGATTGCCAAAAAGGGTAAAGTGTATGGTAAAGAAGCATGGTTTAATTCACTTATACTTTAAAAGTTTGGCCTTTTACTCGACATATTGGGGGTTTCAAAGCGCTGCTGTATAGTAAGTAAACGATAATTTCATGCTATGTATGTGATGCTAACGAAATAATGTGCCTTTTGCTGCTCGTCTCACTCGGAGAGAATCGTCGCACCTCCGGCCGTATATGTGTTTACGTATATTCTTATGCAAAAGAAGAGCCCTCTTCAATGTAGCGCAGCAGGTAAGTATGCTTTCGATAAAGATATGATAGCGTAGCGAAACGGAAAACTAAACGTAAGTCTAAAGCGTAGGCTTCTTTAGCTTATATGTAATCTGGTTTATATGCCCTCCTAAGTCGCGGTTTGGCTGTTGCCTAACCATTTCCCTTCCCCCACGATCTACCCACCGATCGCTGCTATAATCGAATATAATCTGTCAAAAGGATAAAAACCGTGAATAACAATAGGAGACGCCGTTCTCGCTCGCTCTTTCTCTGGGCCTGCGCGGGTTTGATTCTGGCTGTAACGATGATTTTGATTAGTGCACGCAGCTGCTCGTTCTCACCTTCTACAAGATTTTGTCTAAATTTCACTGCCAAAGAATCGGTTTACGTTCGAAATGGTAAACACTTTCCCCACCGCCCGTTGACGCCGCCCGATCGCCCTTACATCGAAAGAATGACAAATGAATGTGGTTTTGCTGTATGCGTTGCTATATACAGTGATTTTAAGATATAAAAAATAAGCAATACACGATATTTTGTACTATTTACAGAAGAACGCGTCGCATCGACCATTGCCGGCGGGCGGAATGGAAAACCTTTCCAAAGCGAACGTAAACTCGCAAATTTTTCACCTAACAAAACGCCCTCTATCTTGCCTCTCTTTGCCTACCAAAATACCCTACCCTATTCGCGCTTAAAGCAGACGAAATAAAAACGAAAAAAAAAGAGTTAAAGCCAATCGCGGTTTAAATAGCTTACAGAATCTAGGCTGCGGTGCGCGATATGCGCACGAAAAAGCGGAAAGCTGTCCTTTGCCGCGTACAAGCGCGCACACGCGCGGTGCAATATGGCGGAGAGAGATAGAGCGAAGGTAGTTGATAATTTAGCTTGATTTTAAAAACAAAACACCTCACATACAACATAATCGTCAAATGAATGCTAATATCCTTTGTCTCTGTTGGTTTTTCATTCTCTTTCCGTTCCGCAGCGAGAAAAAGGTTATCGATTTGGACAAACCGATGCGGTGCGGTGCCTTCGTCGATGCCTCGCGGGTCAAGAAGTACACCGAGGACGACTACATACTGCCAGAGACGCCACCGTTCAGCTGGCTGCTACCGAAGCCGCGCGACGAGAGCACCTACTGCGGTGACGACCGTGTCTCGCTGCACTCGCCGACAACCGTGGACGAAAACTGCTCCAGCAACGCTAACAATCTCAACAACAACAACAGTAAGGGATCGTATGAGTCGAACGGTGGTGTTGCCGCCGCCGCCGGTCCCATGCATTTCCGGTTGTCCCAGTCACCGAAGAGCAACGCCGACGCGATCGGTGCCGCAGCGCTGACCGGTGCGACGGTGGCGATCCCTCAAGCAAATACCACCACCGGCGGCGGAACCTCGCCACCCGGCTCGCTCGGTGCCGGCGGTGAACTGCGCCGCTCGTCCCGGTGGTCGATCCGGCGCGATCCGTCCGAGAACGATCGGATGATGAAGGAGCTGCAGTTTGCGTTCGCCGAGACGACGGCCCAGGGCGAGCTGGCGAAGTTCCTGCGCGAATGCTCGAACGCGCCCACGCTGCACGAGTTCGACATGATGCGATCGAGCGGGGCGGACACGATCACCGAGGAGGAGCACATGGACGGCAGCCGGATACTGACCGAGGCCGACACGTGCCCGGACAGTGGCGAGGACGAGGACGACGTGCTGAACGACCTCACCCGCCAGCTGGAGCAGTTCGAGACGTCCCTGCCTGAGTATGAGTACCTCGTGTCCTCCCTCTGCCAGTCGATAGACAGCAATTCGAACAGCTAAGCAGGGAACTAGAGCAACAGCAGCCGTGGGAGGGAAGGGTAATCATTAGGGAGTAAGCCGGGACTATTATTACTTTTAGCGAGAGAACCAACTGTCGACTGATATTTTTTGATGATATTCATCTCAACACACACACGTGTGTTTGTGTGCTCGGTTTCGGTGGAATTCCCCGCTCTCCATGGCATACTAAGAAAAACATGCATATTTATCGCAGAGGAACAGGTTTACGTTGTTTGCTTCAATTGACGCACAAGCGTGCCTGCACAAACAGAACATTGGCAGCAAGAAGAAGAGGATTGTCATAACAGACCGGTGTTGAGTTGTAAACATGGCCGAAGCTTCAATGGCGAATGGTAGTTTACATGATAAACCGAACGGAAATAGCTTCGAAATACGCAAAATGCACATTTCGGTAGGAAACGTAAATAAATGCATCGTCCGGAGTACGGTTGTCAAAACGATTGCCCCGCGGAGTCAAAACACAATTCATGCCAACGATAAGATAACATAGAACACGTAGTGACACCTGTACTAATGTGTTGTTTCTTTTTCATTCTCTTTCCGTTCCGCAGCGAGAAAAAGGTTATCGATTTGGACAAACCGATGCGGTGCGGTGCCTTCGTCGATGCCTCGCGGGTCAAGAAGTACACCGAGGACGACTACATACTGCCAGAGACGCCACCGTTCAGCTGGCTGCTACCGAAGCCGCGCGACGAGAGCACCTACTGCGGTGACGACCGTGTCTCGCTGCACTCGCCGACAACCGTGGACGAAAACTGCTCCAGCAACGCTAACAATCTCAACAACAACAACAGTAAGGGATCGTATGAGTCGAACGGTGGTGTTGCCGCCGCCGCCGGTCCCATGCATTTCCGGTTGTCCCAGTCACCGAAGAGCAACGCCGACGCGATCGGTGCCGCAGCGCTGACCGGTGCGACGGTGGCGATCCCTCAAGCAAATACCACCACCGGCGGCGGAACCTCGCCACCCGGCTCGCTCGGTGCCGGCGGTGAACTGCGCCGCTCGTCCCGGTGGTCGATCCGGCGCGATCCGTCCGAGAACGATCGGATGATGTCACCCGGAATGATCGATATTTCCTTCATTAAATTCAAAACACTGCAGCCGATCGCTTATAATAGTAGTAGTTGCGCTTTTTATCCTCATTTCCTCACAGTCCGTGCGTGGTGGAAAAGTGAAGTATGATTACGAAAGTGCATGGCGGCAGCGGGGAGGTGTTGTGCATGTTGTTGTCGCCTACACTTATCGTTGAGGTCCGGTTCGACTAGAGGCCCGATCGTGCAGCAAACTCTTCGAGGCCTATTTATGGTCCGAAGTTGAAGACAGAAAACCCACCAATGGAACGGTCTCCATCCGTCGTCGGTGTCGGTGGGAGGAAAGTATGGAACATTCAAGGTGCATTTAAGTTTCCCTTGAACATATGGTCAATTTGCAAGAGGCGGACTCTCCGTTCTCGGTGCATGACAAACACACTGTTCTGGACATTGCGCCAAGGGGATGAATCACGCGCTCCTATATGGCTATCTTATCGCTCAAACACGTTACTTTCACGTGACGCGTACTAGTGTACGAAACACGCACGGTTTACAGTATTAGGTTCAGTGCTTGGTAATGATTTTCCTGCTAGGAACGAACGGGTGATTCTGATAAGAGCTCTTTTACACAGACGCCTCCTATTCGGCGAAATTGTGACTCAACATGGTGCGGTTAGAGTGTGTGCGTGTGTTTGTGTGCTCGGTTTCGGTGGAATTCCCCGCTCTCCATGGCATACTAAGAAAAACATGCATATTTATCGCAGAGAAACAGGTTTACGTTGTTTGCTTCAATTGACGCACAAGCGCGCCTTGCACAAACAGAGCATTGGCAGCAAGAAGAAGAGGATTGTCATAACAGACCGGTGCTGACCCTTTTTGGCAATCAATCTTTTTTTCCGGGATAAGTTTGTCTGTACACCTTTATTTTGCGTTTGTCGAGACTGATGATCTTTACGGTAGGGAAAAATTATACGGATTATCGGTTATTATTTTGCACTAAATTAATCTATAGTCAAATTCGAGTCATTTATTACTTTTTTTTGGATAGGACATTATGTCGGTGAACGATTCGTGATTCGATTTACTCTAGCGACGGTTTATTTTTGAACAAAGGGGAGTGTACAATGTTTAGGGAATGGCTAGTGGGGTAAAGCTTTTTTGAATTTATTCTGGTGGTATAGGTAAGAGGACAGTTTGAGCAGAGAAGGCAGGTGCATTGTAGTATTTAGGATAATAATCCCGATTATTTTGTTTTCCATCATTTTTGGTTGCAGTACAGGAAGAACGAATCCACCATCAACAGAACAATTTGAAACAAAAATACCATCAAAAATGACAAAAGAGAGAGTAACACTCCCAATAGTTTTCTTTGCCTTATAACAACGCTATACCGATTAAAGAAATAGTACCGATCATGTCCGCAAAACAAATAAAACCAAATTATTAAGAAAACAGAAAAGGTTGAATATTATGTATTTTATTGCATTAAATTGATCCGAAAGAAATTTAACTTCGGATTTCGGATGCTGAACAGGTATAAGTTGTAACGAGAAATAAGGCACAATTTGCACGTGTCCAACCTTTACCTACACCAACTGTACCTAAGCTTTGAATCTGTTCTGTTGAAGCTTTTTGCGAAGCTTTTTTCCAAGATGAGGCAGTGCTCTGTCGAATGTACTGCTGCATACAATCGTACTCGACAAAGTTCGAAAGGGTATCGCATAGCACCTGCTGGTAGGTTTCATTTAATATTAATTATATCCTTTTGGATGGTTATTACACCCCACTACACCTTTCACCTCATAAGAGATGTATTCGAAAAAAATTAATTAATTTTAACGAAACATTCTTTTAGATCTACATTTCGCGTTGAATTCGCATTAAAGCACATATGATAGCCCTTCCTATCATCATGACTATTCGACCCAATTTGGGCGAACAAAAACCTCCAGAAGTTGCCTTCACGGTTGCGATGCTCTGTCTCTCCCATTGCCGTCAGTCATCGACAAGATTCGGTGTTTGCTGCCTT
The DNA here is from genome assembly GCA_002091845.1 of Anopheles cracens. Lineage (NCBI taxonomy): Eukaryota > Metazoa > Arthropoda > Insecta > Diptera > Culicidae > Anopheles > Anopheles cracens. The sequence continues at coordinate 121,957 of KZ072197.1, forward strand.
GGCCGGGGTCTTGCGGTGAACATACGCCACCGCATGCGTGCATTTTCAACCGCCAGCGAAGCGGAACATTCGCTCAAGAATCCACCGACGAAAACAACAAAACTGAGAAAAGCTCACGTGCGTTTTATTCGGAAGAGAAGCATTTCCTGGCGGAACATCTGCTCGCATCGGGGCCACTTCCTGGTGAAGCAAGATCAGTGCCTCTAGCTTAAGATTGCTAGAAGATTGGTTTGGTTTGTGAGTTGCGTAGGCGAAGGCTTCGGCGAAAGGACATCTGCACTGAAGGATGACTTTGTTCGGGCGGTTCATTTCCTTGTTTATGATTCGTTTCTAATGAGGATTTAGTTAATGGTGTGGAGACATCCCCTGATTTGTTGGAGATGTTATCGAGCTAACAACAATTATAGAACCAGAAACAATATTTAGCGATTTTTTCATAAATGTTTGCTTCATTAATCTAAAGAAAGCCAAGTAAATTTAAAAAAAAAATCATTTTTGTTTTTTTTTACAAAAACTATAAACATCGCCGAATAAAAAAATACTATAAAGTAAACATAAATTAATTCTCTATTGTTATCCAATAAAAAACAAAAAAACTGGAAATCGAAGCCGGTAAAATTATCACCAGCGTGCGAGAGCTGATGATTACATTTCAACCGACAAAGCTAACCACTCTTCGAGCTTTCCGGTAAATGCATGCACCCCACACACGGATAGGTGAGCAGGCCCGCGTCTCAAGAGAGGACGTGCCGAGAAAAGCGAGCGATAAGTAAACACAGAAGCACACCGTGTGAGAGAACACTGTCCGCTCGCGCTCAAACCACTATCAAGCTGACAGATCTGGTAGTACTACTAAACCACCCACCCACCCCCCCGGGGGGATGACGAACTTTGTTAGGTGAAAAATTTGCGAGTTTACGTTCGCTTTGGAAAGGTTTTCCATTCCGCCCGCCGGCAATGGTCGATGCGACGCGTTCTTCTGTAAATAGTACAAAATATCGTGTATTGCTTATTTTTTATATCTTAAAATCACTGTATATAGCAACGCATACATTTGTTAGGTGAAAAATTTGCGAGTTTACGTTCGCTTTGGAAAGGTTTTCCATTCCGCCCGCCGGCAATGGTCGATGCGACGCGTTCTTCTGTAAATAGTACAAAATATCGTGTATTGCTTATTTTTTATATCTTAAAATCACTGTATATAGCAACGCATACAGCAAAACCACATTCATTTGTCATTCTTTCGATGTAAGGGCGATCGGGCGGCGTCAACGGGCGGTGGGGAAAGTGTTTACCATTTCGAACGTAAACCGATTCTTTGGCAGTGAAATTTAGACAAAATCTTGTAGAAGGTGAGAACGAGCAGCTGCGTGCACTAATCAAAATCATCGTTACAGCCAGAATCAAACCCGCGCAGGCCCAGAGAAAGAGCGAGCGAGAACGGCGTCTCCTATTGTTATTCACGGTTTTTATCCTTTTGACAGATTATATTCGATTATAGCAGCGATCGGTGGGTAGATCGTGGGGGAAGGGAAATGGTTAGGCAACAGCCAAACCGCGACTTAGGAGGGCATATAAACCAGATTACATATAAGCTAAAGAAGCCTACGCTTTAGACTTACGTTTAGTTTTCCGTTTCGCTACGCTATCATATCTTTATCGAAAGCATACTTACCTGCTGCGCTACATTGAAGAGGGCTCTTCTTTTGCATAAGAATATACGTAAACACATATACGGCCGGAGGTGCGACGATTCTCTCCGAGTGAGACGAGCAGCAAAAGGCACATTATTTCGTTAGCATCACATACATAGCATGAAATTATCGTTTACTTACTATACAGCAGTGCTTTGAAACCCCCAATATGTCGAGTAAAAGGCCAAACTTTTAAAGTATAAGTGAATTAAACCATGCTTCTTTACCATACACTTTACCCTTTTTGGCAATCAATCTTTTTTCGCTTTTTCGTGCGCATATCGCGCACCGCAGCCTAGATTCTGTAAGCTATTTAAACCGCGATTGGCTTTAACTCTTTTTTTTCGTTTTTATTTCGTCTGCTTTAAGCGCGAATAGGGTAGGGTATTTTGGTAGGCAAAGAGAGGCAAGCTGGAAGGCGTTTGTTAGGTGAAAAATTTGCGAGTTTACGTTCGCTTTGGAAAGGTTTTCCATTCCGCCCGCCGGCAATGGTCGATGCGACGCGTTCTTCTGTAAATAGTACAAAATATCGTGTATTGCTTATTTTTTATATCTTAAAATCACTGTATATAGCAACGCATACAGCAAAACCACATTCATTTGTCATTCTTTCGATGTAAGGGCGATCGGGCGGCGTCAACGGGCGGTGGGGAAAGTGTTTACCATTTCGAACGTAAACCGATTCTTTGGCAGTGAAATTTAGACAAAATCTTGTAGAAGGTGAGAACGAGCAGCTGCGTGCACTAATCAAAATCATCGTTACAGCCAGAATCAAACCCGCGCAGGCCCAGAGAAAGAGCGAGCGAGAACGGCGTCTCCTATTGTTATTCACGGTTTTTATCCTTTTGACAGATTATATTCGATTATAGCAGCGATCGGTGGGTAGATCGTGGGGGAAGGGAAATGGTTAGGCAACAGCCAAACCGCGACTTAGGAGGGCATATAAAAAAAAAACTGGAAATCGAAGCCGGTAAAATTATCACCAGCGTGCGAGAGCTGATGATTACATTTCAACCGACAAAGCTAACCACTCTTCGAGCTTTCCGGTAAATGCATGCACCCCACACACGGATAGGTGAGCAGGCCCGCGTCTCAAGAGAGGACGTGCCGAGAAAAGCGAGCGATAAGTAAACACAGAAGCACACCGTGTGAGAGAACACTGTCCGCTCGCGCTCAAACCACTATCAAGCTGACAGATCTGGTAGTACTACTAAACCACCCACCCACCCCCCCGGGGGATGACGAACCAAATCCTCACCAACACACCGAAACCGTGCCGTCCGTTTGCCTTGACGCCGCTAGACGCCTAGTAAGCATCGAGCGGGGGGTTGGTGGATTTTGTTTGTCTTTTTTTGTTTTGGTTTTACACCGGACCGAGCAACACGTTGCGATGGTGCTGGTGGTGGTGGTGGTAGTGATGGTGAATGTTCCGCGCTTTGAGCCGCATTTTTTCGAACCACCCCACGCGAAGCTGTCAGTTTCTCAACAGACGCGATCCGCGATTGACCTAAAACTTGGCGCACCGGCTCGCGAAGGGCCTTTTTCCGAAGTTACCGTGTACAGAGTGTGTTTGTGCGGTTTGTTTCTTCTGGTGGTGCTACGTGCCTGTAAGTAGGGGAGGACGTCAAATCCTTCCCGCGCCCTTGACAGAGCAATGACAGTTATTAATTGTCAACGCGTACTAGGATTAGTCGATTCGCATCGCAAAATAATTGGACGGCCGCTCCAACAAGCGCCCGGACTCCAACAGTGAAAGGATAGTGTGTGTGCGTGAGTGTGCTGGGCCGTGTGTGTCCTCGTGTGCGCCACCGTGGAAACGAGGAAACGTGCAAGCGAATTATTTATCGTGGAAAGGCCGATTCGAATGCATCCACCGTTCCTGCGACGGAGTCGTGGTCGTCGTCGTCGGCGTCGTGAATTTCCACAGACCCGGTTTCGATGGTGTAGTGTCCATTTCAGGTGGCCGGTCCGAGGCTACCGAGGTTGGCAGCGAGTGTGAGCAAAAATAAAACACCCCCGTGCCGTGTGCGAGTGTGCGGCTGTGAAAGCAAACCGAAGCTAGCGCAACCACATCCGGCGTTCGTACGGTCGTGATTCGATTGCAAGTTATTTCCTTAATTTCGAGCAGCTGGCGGTGGCGGATACTCTCTGTTGCTCAGTGACATTTTAAGTAGATTGTTTACCTACCCCATTTGCTACTAAACCCCCTGGAGGTCCTTTGCCACCTATTTGCTCACGTTTAATGGTCATTTCGGCATTAAACTCGCCCCCAAACGCTCGCTGCTTACACGAGTGATGATAATAAAGATTCCATTTCAGCGGTTTTTCAGCACCCTATCACTGTTGCGTGTGTGTGCATTTTTTGTGCATGTTTTCATTTCATTATCTCTCTCTCTCTTTCTCTCGCTGAAATCTTCTCATCTCGCCACCATCGCCGTTCGGGCACGTGATCGTGCGGTGTAGTGTTGAAAGTGCAAACTAGCAAACGGGAGGCCACCCGATGGAGGTGACACCTGGCCGGCTGGAGTGTTTGAGTTGAACGGCAGAAACAACGCGGGCAACGTGCGACGCTGACGCGAGGAGTAAATCAAACCGAGTCGAGTGTGTGTGTGTGTGCGCGTGATCCGTTCCGTGGGGAAAAGGAGTGTGAGGGTGGTGGTGAACGCGTGGATTCGTGCGGCGAACGGTGTCACGGTGCCACGAACCGCCGTGCATCCTCCGCCATGGTGCAATGCACTCTGATCTGGGCCGGCATCGGCGTGATGATGGCCGTATCCGGCGCCCTGCTCGGTTGGGTCGTCTTCCCCCGGGCCGTGCATGAGAAAGTCATCGAGGTGAGTTGCAACGAACAAACTGCGTCCCGATCAAAGTGCGGGTTTTACATAAATATTCGAACTGTTTTGAAGCCACTCGTTTGGAAACCATAAGCGACCTTAATGTGACTTGTTTTTAAAAGGGATTCTCTACGATCCGAGTAGTTTTTTGGAGACGTGATATTTGGGTTCAGCATCACCGTCAGCAACTGCGTCAAGTTCCTCGGTCAATCGCGGGCTTGTGGAGTGGACACAGTGAAGCCGAACAGTGGAGACAAAAAAAGCCTCCATGAGCTGGTCAGTTTGCTCACTATCGTTGAGCGAACGCTTGAGAAGCCTGAAGAGGTTTTCCCTTTTTTCTACTTCAAAAAGCCTCCGACGCTAAAAACAACGCGTTTGACGGAAGAGGTCTCTAAAAACACTCCTCCGGGTAGGCTCAGAAGAGGTTGCGTAACTCCGCCGCTTGTCGGTATTCAATTATTGACCACGGCTGCGAATCAAATTCGGCAGTGATTATGAGACGATGAGACTTCGATCGACGGCATGACTAGCCGGAGTTGGATTTGGTACGCTCGAGCTCATATAATATCGGTTGACTTTTAGGACGAGTGGCGCGAGTATCTTCCAGCAAAATGAAGTCCCAACCCAACCGGTTCGCTTGAGTGATTCTTCCCGACTTCCGACTATAAGAACGACGAAGGGAAGTGTTAAGTGGAGTCCATTCGCTGGGCAAATACACTCCCAAACGAAGAAACGATCACCGTGTATTTGAAGAATTCTCTTTCCAGCTTTTCTCTTCAGGATTTGCATTATTATGCTCCCGAAGCCATCTTGTTTGATTTGGGACCAACCGAGGCAAAGTCCCAGACGCTTATTGAATGCTAATTTGCATTCGAGATCTTCCCCATCTAGGAAAGTTCCAGGCGTTTCTGGCGCAAACTTGTTGCTCGAATCAAAATGTTGATGTAAACGAATCAAAACCTTGCAACAATGGGGGATAAAAACCACCGAATCTGAAGGCCGTGTAATGGTTCGGTCCACCCACCAAACCAGCCTGAATGTGAAGCTGGCTCGGCCAAACAGGTACTTATTACCTCGCCGCCGGGGACACGTTCTCGGCTTCCTGCTTTCCGTCGGAGGTCGTGCACACTGTGATAAACATGCTCCTCGCCCGACCTTGCGAACCTCTGCGTTACCGTGGTATCAGATACACACACGCGACCTTTTTTTTTCCTCCCGTGGCTCTCCGGTACAGCGCGTTTCCGGTTGTGGCGCTTTTCCTCGCACGTGCGACACGTTTGGTGGCAATTGTGACGTTTTTTTTTTTTTGGTGTGTGATATGATCTTTCATATGAAGCTGAACTTCAAAACGGTACCGTTTTCGGGAGGGGCACTCTTTATCACGCCACGGTTCATTAACATGCTGCGAGTGGTCGTGGTGTGGGCTTGGAATGATCACGATTGACGACGCGCCTAGACTAGGTTCGCATACGTGTGTTAAATTCGGTGGGTCAGAGTTTGGAACCCCGCACTAATGATGCGATCACGTTCGGTGATATCCCGCATGCAGCTTGGGGTAGCCGGGAGCGTTTACATAACCCGAGTCCCGCAATCGCATCGTGGCGTCCGCCGAAGAAGAACTGGTTCGTTTCAAATATCATCGTGATATTTGGGTTCAGCATCACCGTCAGCAACTGCGTCAAGTTCCTCGGTCAATGGCGGGCTTGTGGAGTGGACACAGTGAAGCCGAACAGTGGAGACAAAAAAAGCCTCCATGAGCTGGTCAGTTTGCTCACTATCGTTGAGCGAACGCTTGAGAAGCCTGAAGAGGTTTTCCCTTTTTTCTACTTCAAAAAGCCTCCGACGCTATTGGAGTTCAAGTCCGCAGCAAAAAACAACGCGTTTGAGGGAAGAGGTCTCTAAAAACACTCCTGCGGGTAGGCTCAGAAGAGGTTGCGTAACTCCGCCGCTTGTCGGTATTCAATTATTGACCACGGCTGCGAATCAAATTCGGCAGTGATTATGAGACGATGAGACTTCGATCGACGCCATGACTAGCCGGAGTTGGATTTGGTACGCTCGAGCTCATATAATATCGGTTGACTTTTAGGACGAGTGGCGCGAGTATCTTCCAGCAAAATGAAGTCCCAACCCAACCGGTTCGCTTGAGTGATTCTTCCCGACTTCCGACTATAAGAACGACGAAGGGAAGTGTTAAGTGGAGTCCATTCGCTGGGCAAATACACTCCCAATGCGCTGACGTCGTGAAGTTTTTTCCCTCAATTTCTTCCACGCATTGCGCAATATGGGGGGGATTCGATCCACGTTCGGGGAAACGTATAACTCAACGCTAATGAAATCACCCAACCAATTGTCACACCGGAGGTTAACTTATTCCCGTACTGTATTCTTTCCCTCTCCCGACGATCGGTATCTTCACTCCACTGACGTCAACGTCGTCTATGGAACGCGTAATTCCGAAAGTGAATGTTTCTAATCATTGCCGGGACCTTAACCCTCACCTCTCGAACTTCGGAACTGCAATCAATCAGTGGTGTTGTTTGTCTTTTGTGAGAGCAAGAACAAATTACCCGCACGGATCAGCGTCAGCGTCATCGGTCAGAGTCAGGGTCGGCATTTCCTACCGTGTCATGTTTAATTACTACGGTCTTTGCGCTTCGCAAAACGTTCCAAGCAACATCAATTACACCCTTTGAGTGTCCTATACAGCCGCACACACCTATGAGTAACAGTCGCCAACAAAAAAAAGAACCCCAATCCCGCATCAAGGCGGTACATTGTTCGCGGAAAGATTTGGGTGTCCCCGTGGCGTACTTCCGCCAGAGGGTGATGGTTTTGCTTACGGAACAAACACGATTAAACGTCACCGTCACCGTGCGGCTGACGAACACAATTCATTATCGGCGTTGGAGACACAAACAATGCGATTGATACAGGCCGCTCATGTCGCTGGCGAAGTTCAAGATCGCCTCCGATCCGGTGGCTTTGCATTGCAGATTACCTCCTACGCTCCAGGTTCCAGGTTGCAGGGCCGTGTTTCAGCTGCGCGAGGCAGGAAGTGGGAATCACCAACCGCTCAAGGTGCGTCTCGTCGACACAGTCTGACGTCGGTGCATAATCGCTGAGTGCTCTAATAAATGACACTAATTAAAGTCCTAGATCCTCCCTCTCGCTAGCACGCGCACGACCTCGTACGTAACCTTCTGTACAGTGGAGACGTTGTAAGGGACATTTTTTGCTTACCTATGCATTCCGCACAAAGTTATTTCCGCGACTTTAGATCTAAAGATATCACTTCCATTTCTTGGATCAAATATAACAAAAAAACCTTCGGATGTTAAACTTAGCTTAGGAGTTGGATGTTATAGTTCCTTTTACAACCGCCTGTGACTGTGTGTGACCTACAAAAACAAGTTAGGCGATCATAAATTTAAAAGTGTTTTTTCTTCCACATTTGCCTTGCATGATCGATTAAAATTGCTCCCCTTTAGCTTGGAACGTAGCTTCCACAACCACATCTATCGATCACCACGCTCTCACTTGATCGATGATCGATCCGAAAATCCAGCTCAAATTATGCGTTTTTTTTCTGTGTGTTATTGTTCCTCCGTACATTCACCTCGGGCGCACCTCAACACGAAAGAGTGAATCATATTTTTGGAGGGTACATTTTCTCCAGCCGCCTAAACAAACCCGCCGCTCATAATTTGCAAGCCGGTCGGTTGGTCGGTGCGGTTTTTTTTGTTTACCTACGCTACGGAAGTTACTTTTTCACACAATTCATTATCGGCGTTGGAGACACAAACAATGCGATTGATACAGGCCGCTCATGTCGCTGGCGAAGTTCAAGATCGCCTCCGATCCGGTGGCTTTGCATTGCAGATTACCTCCTACGCTCCAGGTTCCAGGTTGCAGGGCCGTGTTTCAGCTGCGCGAGGCAGGAAGTGGGAATCACCAACCGCTCAAGGTGCGTCTCGTCGACACAGTCTGACGTCGGTGCATAATCGCTGAGTGCTCTAATAAATGACACTAATTAAAGTCCTAGATCCTCCCTCTCGCTAGCACGCGCACGACCTCGTACGTAACCTTCTGTACAGTGGAGACGTTGTAAGGGACATTTTTTGCTTACCTATGCATTCCGCACAAAGTTATTTCCGCGACTTTAGATCTAAAGATATCACTTCCATTTCTTGGATCAAATATAACAAAAAAACCTTCGGATGTTAAACTTAGCTTAGGAGTTGGATGTTATAGTTCCTTTTACAACCGCCTGTGACTGTGTGTGACCTACAAAAACAAGTTAGGCGATCATAAATTTAAAAGTGTTTTTTCTTCCACATTTGCCTTGCATGATCGATTAAAATTGCTCCCCTTTAGCTTGGAACGTAGCTTCCACAACCACATCTATCGATCACCACGCTCTCACTTGATCGATGATCGATCCGAAAATCCAGCTCAAATTATGCGTTTTTTTACCCTCGGGGAGGGCGTTGCGTACTCTTAATCGGGTGGGTACGGGTAAGAAATGTCCCTTTTCTCCGACAAACCAAAAGCCCGACCCTCCCACGTAGCCCTGACCGCGTTACGTATGCAAATGGAGGTTGTTCGTGCCAGCGGTCAATTAAATTGTTTTCCCTTTTCACGACCTTTATCAGTGCCGCGTCATCGGCGGCCTGATTGTGGCCATCGATTCGATGGCTACCGTTGCGTTGTGAATTACACTCGAGTAATACAATTATTTCGTGGCGTCCCGGTGCATCACGCTCGATTTGGTGGTATCGTCGCCAGCAAGGACTGCGTGACGGGTGAGCTATGTTACCTTATCGGGCCCATCATCTGATCTGGTCATTGAGCGTCATCATGGTTGATAGATAATCACCATTATTCGAAAGGATACGCTTGTGCATTATTACAATAACTTTACGGAAGCGTTCCCTGTCTGGCACTGTTTGTGTTATGAATAGAATAAGTTATGAATTTCGTTCCAAAAAACTGTTAAAATATTAGTAGAAAATAAAACGTTTCATCGAACGTCAGCACAGAACGGCTAGCTATGCAAATGCTCAACAATGCTTACACATTGCATACTCACAGGCGTTTTCAGACATGAGACGTCTGAGATGGAAAAACAGACGTTAGAAGCAATCAACGAGTAAAAATTTAATAGTAGCATGATTACAAAACGAAACCCATGATAAATGACAACGAAATATAGTTGAAATATTGAGAAAACACTTTTTTATTAGACGGTTGGAGAAAGTGTTTCAAATATGGGTCATGCATGAACCTTCACCTGCGTTTATCAATTATCAGCCATTAAGCTGATTTTTTTATCAACAGCAATTCAGAACACAAGCTGATGCTTATCAACAACATTTTATTCTCTATTGATACCTACCGGGATTAGATTTGTGTAGTCAAGACGGGAGAAGTATATAATGAGCGTCGTCTGTTCATTCAATAAAGTACGTGGAAGGGAGGATAATTGACGTTGGCTGTGTACACCTTAAAGTCTAGCGGCTGCGGCAGCGCCTCCCAGCGCTTGTATTGATCCGTGCCTTGCCGTAGCTCTGTGGCCTGAAATGGGAGAAAAGAAAGCGAGAACAAAAGCGATAAGAAATAAGAATATTCATTCAAAAAATGCCCTGCCCTTGAGCGAAGGCTCCCTCGGGGAGGGCGTTGCGTACTCTTAATCGGGTGGGTACGGGTAAGAAATGTCCCTTTTCTCCGACAAACCAAAAGCCCACACACACACACAGCGTCGCTTCAAGGACGTGTTAAAGTGTTGACCCGTTACTCCGTGCGCAGTCTAAGAAACGGGCAGGATTAATTACAGTTCATGCTGGCACCTCCCCCCAGAAAACGTAAACAATGTGTGCGAAATCGGCATATGATATGGCGGTACAACGTGGGCATGGTACAGGGATGTCCCGGTATGCGAAATGAGAGCAGCAACAAAAAGGAGCCAGTGCTCGGAAGCAAGTGTGTTCGAGATAAACAGGATAGACGGAAGAAACAGGTGGACACTTTACTTGGATCGGCGTGGTGCGCTCGATGATCCGTTTAATGACCCTAACAACGGGGATCTTTTCGAGTGTATTGTTCACGTCCGACCGAAAATTGGTGATCGTTTCCTTTGCTTGGTTATCGATAATTTGTAAAATGCTCTGAAAACAGAAGAGAGACATACATTCAGAAGTGGAAGAGAGTAGAGGGAAGTAATAGTAGAAAGAGAGATAGAGAGAGTGTCAGAAATGGAATGAAACGAAGAGGTAAGTGGTTGCGAATCCCTCCATTCGATAGTGGCTGCGATTCTGCCCACCCCGGGTTATACTGAGCTGATCGTATGCAGTTCACAAAGTGTACGAGTGTAGCAGGGTTTTCGGTGACGTGGGGTGGGATGAGGATTAGCGTTTATTCCGTAGTTTCTGTTCTGAATTGCTAAACAGTGTCTACCGTGTGTCTGTGAGGTGTTGTGTGTTGTTGGAATCGGTTAGTCTGTGTGGAAGTTCGGAGCTTGGCATTATACAGCGGGATCTCTTATCCGTCGTAGGACAAGGTTGAGCAACATCCTCTGACAGGGTAGTACGGGACCGGGACACGTGTTATTAGTGGGAAAGGGTCGTTGGAACCCGTCACTTACGTTCATGTGCATATTCAGCACGGTCAGATCGTCGTTCTCCGTCAGTGGATACGATGACTCAGGATCGAAGACGTACATCTGCTGCTGGCTGAAATGTACCTTCGAGCGATCCCGACTGAACCGTACATTATCCTTCTGACGGTATTGGCTGAAAGTGGTGGCTCTTAATTTCCATCCTTCGCTCGTCTTTCCCCATTTCTACTCACAAGTAAATGTATGGCCCAACTTCAACCACCTTCGGGCGACGTCCCTGCATGACTTCGTACGGATTGGTGACATTAAAAATGTACACCTTAAAGTCTAGCGGCTGCGGCAGCGCCTCCCAGCGCTTGTATTGATCCGTGCCTTGCCGTAGCTCTGTGGCCTGAAATGGGAGAAAAGAAAGCGAGAACAAAAGCGATAAGAAATAAGAATATTCATTCAAAAAATGCCCTGCCCTTGAGCGAAGACCCCCTCGGGGAGGGCGTTGCGTACTCTTAATCGGGTGGGTACGGGTAAGAAATGTCCCTTTTCTCCGACAAACCAAAAGCCCGACCCTCCCACGTAGCCCTGACCGCGTTACGCACACAAAACACTACACAGAAGCAGAATGAGGTGAAGCATTGTTGTGCCAGATGCCAGAATGCGTATCATGTCCAATCATGGTAGCTAAAAGAAGTTCGGATCGATTGGACGAAACGAAGCAACGTGAATGAGAAACCAAACTCGAGAAACTGTGCCCATCGCTGTGGTAAAACAAAAACTGGTAGCACACACACACACAGCGTCGCTTCAAGGACGTGTTAAAGTGTTGACCCGTTACTCCGTGCGCAGTCTAAGAAACGGGCAGGATTTTTTTATTAGACGGTTGGAGAAAGTGTTTCAAATATGGGTCATGCATGAACCTTCACCTGCGTTTATCAATTATCAGCCATGAAGCTGATTTTTTTATCAACAGCAATTCAGAACACAAGCTGATGCTTATCAACAACATTTTATTCTCTATTGATACCTACCGGGATTAGATTTGTGTAGTCAAGACGGGAGAAGTATATAATGAGCGTCGTCTGTTCATTCAATAAAGTACGTGGAAGGGAGGATAATTGACGTTGGCTGAATTATAATTATGGCCAGACATTTGGTTTATGATATGATTAGCTCATTCGATTCCTCGAATGTTTAATTAATGATTACAAAATGATTCATTAGGTGTCTGATTCAATCAATGTCAGTTGTACGAACATAGAGTCATCCAGAAACTTACTACAACTATAAAATATCATGTAACAAGTTCTGTTGTCCGGAAAAGTGCTAACGATGGGCGTGCCTAAGTGCGAATGAAACGTTCACAGTTAGGGTCAATGACCATAGCTGAGACCACTGGTCACTGGACACTTTCTGACCAACATCCCAAAACCTTGTTAAATAGCACAGGTTACTGTAAACAGAAGCGATGCATTCCAATGCAACTCTTGCACCATCAAGGACAGAAGAAAATCTCCTTTCCAGCGAAAAAGAAACAACTTTCCATTCTTGGAACTCAAGGTCCATTTACTGGAATAACTGGGACATCGAGGCGATAGAGTGAGTGAGAGAGAGTGACTAATGCATTGCATAAACTCTGGAGTGGTGTTTTATGGTAATCGATTGCCTCACCAATTTCACCAGCATCTCGTTTCCACATTCACTACAATCACGCAGCAAAGTAAACGACATATTGCGAAGTACGTTTATGGATGTTGAAGAGGAGTGATGTCTGAGAGCCAAACTCTCGCCGCATCTGTAAACACCACGATCCATCATCGACCGATCGACTGGAAGCGACGGAAGAGTGTGTGTACAGCCGATTCCATTCATTACAAAGGCTCGTCCGGTGGCTCCTTCCGAGTGAAGAAACTCGCCATTGTGCAATTCTATCGGCTTCAAATCAAACACCACCGTGTTACTTCCTTTCTTCCAGCATCTTTGCTTCAAACCGTCCGTCGCAATAGCAATAAATTCACGTTCGCCTCGAAACCGATCGAACTGTGTGGCTTTTCTCTCGTCGTCTGCGTCGCTCCGGCATCCCATGATCGAAGCTAATTGAAGCCGTGAGTGAGAGTTTACCTTTGGCGCTTTGGCAGTGCAAGTGGAGAAAAGTGAATTATCTACGCGGCCCGCGGAGGGAGAAAATTGACCACTTTTCCCATCCGTCGCGCTTCCAGCACGGGTGAACCGGATGGCGACTGAACGGGTCGTGACGATTTTTCGTCTTCACGGTGCTCCCGGAATTGAGCCATTCCAGTCACTTTCCAGTAGTCCTAATGCGTTAGGGGGGAAAAAACCCTTGCCCAATCGGGTCGCGCACTGGATGTTGGGTACATGTCCGGTGCGGGTTAGAAAGTTTTGCATTTTCCTTTATCTCTCTCTCTCCACGGATTTCACCGACCAAAGACGGTGGCGTTCCAACAGGTTGTTTGTCGATGCGTGGTGTCACTGGAACCGTCGGCATGATTGAATTATTAATAGGCTACGGTGCAGAGCAAAGCGGTGTGACAAAAAAAAAACCTGCCAAAGAGTGAACTAAATATCGATCAATCAAACCGAAAGCCGAAACGAACCGAATTGACTGATGAGGGAAGCACCGAGCTGGAAAAAGATACAAGATTGGAATTGGTACAGAAAACATTATACAACACAATTGCTTAGTATTTAAAAACGGCGTATAATATCCGCATTCGTTCCTAACAGGAATGCTTACATAAGAGAGCATTATCTCATCAAAAATGCACTGGAAACAATCTCTCACCTGAAGTTTTCCAGAACACGCTTGTGTAGCGGGAGGGAAGTTGCAATGTTTGTAATTGATTGTGGTGAGCACGAACGCAGGTTCTCATTACGAACAATTAGGATGACTAATATCTTTCGATTGTTCTCATGGATTGTTAGGAAAGGTGAAGTATTAACAATGGAAGCTACACTTGCGGCAATTATTTTTATAAGAATAAATATTTCAATAAAAAAATCGCTTCACATTTTGACTTTCAATGAAGAAAGTATCAAAATCATGGATTGATTTATTACACCCTTCTTTACTAGGATCGTTTGCATAAAACTATGTCCCTAACAGTAAATTGGAATTCAAAAATCCAGTCCAACGATGCCGAGTAGGTGATCAAACCGGTTTAAGGCGCAGCATACGAAATGATGTTCACACATCCCAAATGGCAGACCCAAAAATATTATTTCCATAAGTTAGAAAGCGTCCCTACTTCTCACCAAAACGGCGGTGAGAGCTAATGGGTAATAATTTCCCCAAAGAAACGATTACGTGACTCAATTGCCTAAAGGGAACCCTATCGAGTGATTCCGAATATCAGTTAATTGTCCACCTAAACCCGCACGATCCAAGCCTGTAGCATGTGTTTGAAGTGAAGCTACACCCAAAAGTACCGAGCTGACCTCTTGCCGCTGGCTCACGATACGGCTAACGATTGTGATGATCGGCTCGGCCAAGCAACAGCAGCCGAATCGCACGCGGCCAATACAACAAACGAGCATTAAGCAGACGAACAAATGTCGCACGCCTTACAAATCGCTCGCCTTGACAGCTACGCCGTCAGCGTGGCCGGCGTGGTTTGCTTTCGGGATTTTCAACCACATTGTGAAAGAAAACATCGACTCACTCCTCTCCGCTGATTGATATTCCGCGTTGGTGAAAACGGTCAAGGTTCCGCGGGTGGGTATGCGCCGACGGCTTCACCTTTGGACGAGCCGATCGGCCCAATAACGCACGTCGCCATCGTCATCGATTGCGGGCGGGTGTGCTACCGCGTGATTGTTGCCGTTAATGCTCGAGACCCGCGAGTGTCAACGCTGCATAAAACCGCTAATAAAAAGAGGCCTCCGGGTCGGGACTGGACTGGAAAACAATCGACCTACCGCAGCCGTGGACCGGACGAGGAAAACAAACACTGAAACCAGCGGAGCTCAGCAGTTTCTGTACGCCTATACAATTAGAAGGAGTACAATTGAGGTTATAAAAACAGCGCGATAAACGCGATCCCGTTCCATTGAAGCAAGTTCTTCGATAGATCCGTGCTGCGTTCTTCAAGCTCTTCTTATGAAATGCTTGTTTGTTCACACTGGTACGCGGGATCGCTGGAAAGTGACGTTAAAAATAGTACAAAATGGATGCAAATGATATTTTAATAGCCAATTGTGATCATTCTGTACGATTTGACACCGAGCCCGAGATCACACAATGGGAACCATTTCACGGTGGAGAAGAGGTTTCAGTTTCATTTCGTCCGGTGGATAGGTTGGATGGGAAAATGTACAACACAATCGATTCACTGGACAGGGCTCCAAATGATGATGATGATGTTGTCGTATAGCTCGGTGAAGATTGTCCGTAATGATAATGTTTCTTCGAAGTATCTTTCGCAAAATGCTAATTTATAGGACGTCTTTTGTATGTCGAAAATGAAATGAATTGACAACACAGGCATATACACACTGCATTGAGCAAAAGGTAAACATGCTGGGAGTAGAAACGTTGATCTTTATCGAACCTCACGAATACGCTAAAGGATCTATGCGATACACGCTTTTCTTCCACACAACCCTCGTCAGGTTCGTCGAACTAGAAGCGAGAACGCACGCAACTCGTTCGCGGCTGGTCAATTGCCCACTAATTATGCAACAGTGCAATGTACGATCAGCGTATGATCAACAGGCTCCCTCCACGTGGTGCTCGAGCCGAACCACCCATGCCTGATTGTGTACTTTCAATTTTTCGCCAGTGTCAAATCGCGGCGACATTCCCGGCACATGAGCGCGGACAGGTTTCGCAGCACGTGCAGCTGAAGAACAACTTTTCCTTTTTTGCGAATCATTACGGCGAGCGATTGTTGAGCGCGTTACAATGAGACTGGGGGGAAGGAGCCCAGTTGAATTGTTTGAATAATCGACGGACTCACGCATTAAGCGTGGTAGAGAGAAGTATTACAAAATGCTGCCTGATGAACGATAGAGAGGGTTCGTGTCTTATTGTTGGTTTGTTGCGTGCCGCTCAAGTCTTTTGTTTAAATTACTTATTTTAAGTTCTTTTCATCGAATAGTGCAAGGAGAATTGTTAGAAAAGTGTAGTTTTTTTTTAATAAATTCGATCGAACTGTTAAATCATTCTACTTTTTACATCAAATCGCCCTGTAAATCAACTAATGGCCCCTGTCACAATCCCCGATGAAATATTACCCTTATCATCATAAATCTAGAAGATAAATCACTCCACACAAAAGCACTAACGTTGTTGAACATATCCGCATTGCTTCATACGTGCTTCCAGGCGTAATTACGCTCATTGATCGGCATCAGCTATCACTAGCGGGCGTTCCTTCCATACGATCTCGTGCCATCTGCCCCGACCAAGGGCGGTTTTGCTCGAGCAGGATAGCGAAAATAGCGGAACAGTCAATTGACCGCTCCCAGTCGAAAGAGGGCAAACATGAAAAAGTAACTTCCGTAGCGTAGGTAAACAAAAAAAACCGCACCGACCAACCGACCGGCTTGCAAATTATGAGCGGCGGGTTTGTTTAGGCGGCTGGAGAAAATGTACCCTCCAAAAATATGATTCACTCTTTCGTGTTGAGGTGCGCCCGAGGTGAATGTACGGAGGAACAATAACACACAGAAAAAAAACGCATAATTTGAGCTGGATTTTCGGATCGATCATCGATCAAGTGAGAGCGTGGTGATCGATAGATGTGGTTGTGGAAGCTACGTTCCAAGCTAAAGGGGAGCAATTTTAATCGATCATGCAAGGCAAATGTGGAAGAAAAAACACTTTTAAATTTATGATCGCCTAACTTGTTTTTGTAGGTCACACACAGTCACAGGCGGTTGTAAAAGGAACTATAACATCCAACTCCTAAGCTAAGTTTAACATCCGAAGGTTTTTTTGTTATATTTGATCCAAGAAATGGAAGTGATATCTTTAGATCTAAAGTCGCGGAAATAACTTTGTGCGGAATGCATAGGTAAGCAAAAAATGTCCCTTACAACGTCTCCACTGTACAGAAGGTTACGTACGAGGTCGTGCGCGTGCTAGCGAGAGGGAGGATCTAGGACTTTAATTAGTGTCATTTATTAGAGCACTCAGCGATTATGCACCGACGTCAGACTGTGTCGACGAGACGCACCTTGAGCGGTTGGTGATTCCCACTTCCTGCCTCGCGCAGCTGAAACACGGCCCTGCAACCTGGAACCTGGAGCGTAGGAGGTAATCTGCAATGCAAAGCCACCGGATCGGAGGCGATCTTGAACTTCGCCAGCGACATGAGCGGCCTGTATCAATCGCATTGTTTGTGTCTCCAACGCCGATAATGAATTGTGTTCGTCAGCCGCACGGTGACGGTGACGTTTAATCGTGTTTGTTCCGTAAGCAAAACCATCACCCTCTGGCGGAAGTACGCCACGGGGACACCCAAATCTTTGCGTGAACAATGTACCGCCTTGATGCGGGATTGGGGTTCTTTTTTTTGTTGGCGACTGTTACTCATAGGTGTGTGCGGCTGTATAGGACACTCAAAGGGTGTAATTGATGTTGCTTGGAACGTTTTGCGAAGCGCAAAGACCGTAGTAATTAAACATGACACGGTAGGAAATGCCGACCCTGACTCTGACCGATGACGCTGACGCTGATCCGTGCGGGTAATTTGTTCTTGCTCTCACAAAAGACAAACAACACCACTGATTGATTGCAGTTCCGAAGTTCGAGAGGTGAGGGTTAAGGTCCCGGCAATGATTAGAAACATTCACTTTCGGAATTACGCGTTCCATAGACGACGTTGACGTCAGTGGAGTGAAGATACCGATCGTCGGGAGAGGGAAAGAATACAGTACGGGAATAAGTTAACCTCCGGTGTGACAATTGGTTGGGTGATTTCATTAGCGTTGAGTTATACGTTTCCCCGAACGTGGATCGAATCCCCCCCATATTGCGCAATGCGTGGAAGAAATTGAGGGAAAAAACTTCACGACGTCAGCGCATTGGGAGTGTATTTGCCCAGCGAATGGACTCCACTTAACACTTCCCTTCGTCGTTCTTATAGTCGGAAGTCGGGAAGAATCGCTCAAGCGAACCGGGTTGGGTTTGGACTTCTTTTTGCTGGAAGATACTTGCGCCACTCGTCCTAAAAGTCAACCGATATTATATGAGCTCGAGCGTACCAAATCCAACTCCGGCTAGTCATGGCGTCGATCGAAGTCTCATCGTCTCATAATCACTGCCGAATTTGATTCGCAACCGTGGTCAATAATTGAATACCGACAAGCGGCGGAGTTACGCAACCTCTTCTGAGCCTACCCGCAGGAGTGTTTTTAGAGACCTCTTCCCTCAAACGCGTTGTTTTTTGCTGCGGACTTGAACTCCAATAGCGTCGGAGGCTTTTTGAAGTAGAAAAAAGGGAAAACCTCTTCAGGCTTCTCAAGCGTTCGCTCAACGATAGTGAGCAAACTGACCAGCTCATGGAGGCTTTTTTTGTCTCCACTGTTCGGCTTCACTGTGTCCACTCCACAAGCCCGCCATTGACCGAGGAACTTGACGCAGTTGCTGACGGTGATGCTGAACCCAAATATCACGATGATATTTGAAACGAACCAGTTCTTCTTCGGCGGACGCCACGATGCGATTGCGGGACTCGG
Organism: Anopheles cracens; assembly: GCA_002091845.1. Taxonomy (NCBI): domain Eukaryota; kingdom Metazoa; phylum Arthropoda; class Insecta; order Diptera; family Culicidae; genus Anopheles; species Anopheles cracens. The sequence goes on from KZ072197.1 coordinate 140,793, forward strand.
GTTATGTAAACGCTCCCGGCTACCCCAAGCTGCATGCGGGATATCACCGAACGTGATCGCATCATTAGTGCGGGGTTCCAAACTCTGACCCACCGTATTTAACACACGTATGCGAACCTAGTCTAGGCGCGTCGTTAATCGTGATCACTCCAAGCCCACACCACGACCACTCGCAGCATGTTAATGAACCGTGGCGTGATAAAGAGTGCCCCTCCCGAAAACGGTACCGTTTTGAAGTTCAGCTTCATATGAAAGATCATATCACACACCAAAAAAAAACGTCACAATTGCCCCCGAACGTGTCGCACGTGCGAGGAAAAGCGCCACAACCCGGAGAGTACAACCGGAAACGCGCTGTACCGGAGAGCCACGGGAGGAAAAAAAAGGTCGCGTGTGTGTATCTGATACCACGGTAACGCAGAGGTTCGCAAGGTCGGGCGAGGAGCATGTTTATCACAGTGTGCACGACCTCCGACGGAAAGCAGGAAGCCGAGAACGTGTCCCCGGCGGCGAGGTAATAAGTACCTGTTTGGCCGAGCCAGCTTCACATTCAGGCTGGTTTGGTGGGTGGACCGAACCATTACACGGCCTTCAGATTCGGTGGTTTTTATCCCCCATTGTTGCAAGGTTTTGATTCGTTTACATCAACATTTTGATTCGAGCAACAAGTTTGCGCCAGAAACGTCTGGAACTTTCCTACATGGAGAAGATCTCGAATGCAAATTAGCATTCAATAAGCGTCTGGGACTTTGCCTCGGTTGGTCCCAAATCAAACAAGATTGCTTCGGGAGCATAATAATGCAAATCCTGAAGAGAAAAGCTGGAAAGAGAATTCTTCAAATACACGGTGATCGTTTCTTCGTGGGCATAAGGGATGGCGTGGAAAAGATGAGCCGATCCTAGAAACATGGTTTCGCGTTTCGCGCACGATTCGTTTTAACGTATTCAGGTCAACGCTGGCGGTGTATGCAAATTTGAAAAATGATCGTGGTGGGGGCTTTTGAATACCGCAAAGCTTGTCTTTATATTTGCCAAAATGGTTTGCCGCATGATCTATCTTTCACTTCACCGATCGAAAGACTTCTACGCTGTGACAAGCAGGAAGTGTTGTTTGTGTCTAGAAAGTGTTCTCTGTAGCTATTTGTTTTTAGCTGTTGGCCTATCTCTGTGCATGAGATAGGGCACCTCAGGCGTTGAAAGGTTAAAAATTTGAAGACGTTGTGAAGATTGTATTCGTAACATGATAGTCACACTCTCCTCAAGGTAATTTATAACAAACATATAATGTTTATAATTATTTAACCCTTAAATGAACAGAAATCTCTTATGCTCGATATCGAAGAATTTATTTTTCATGCTTTGATGTCCAATATTTGCACAAAGGTTGAAAACTACAAAAACGCAGACTAAAACCCGGCTCATTAACTTAAAAAACTGACAAAATAGAACCTAAACAAAGATGTTGGAATGAATCAAAAAAGACTCTCCAAAAAACTACTCGGATCGTAGAGGATCTCTGTTAAAAACACGTCACATTAAGGTCGCTTATGGTTTCCAAACGAGTGGCTTCAAAACAGTTCGAATATTTATGTAAAAACCGCACTTTGATCGGGACGCAGTTTGTTCGTTGCAACTCACCTCGATGACTTTCTCATGCACGGCCCGGGGGAAGACGACCCAACCGAGCAGGGCGCCGGATACGGCCATCATCACGCCGATGCCGGCCCAGATCAGAGTGCATTGCACCATGGCGGAGGATGCACGGCGGTTCGTGGCACCGTGACACCGTTCGCCGCACGAAGCCACGCGTTCACCACCACCCTCACACTCCTTTTCCCCACGGAACGGATCACGCGCACACACACACACTCGACTCGGTTTGATTTACTCCTCGCGTCAGCGTCGCACGTTGCCCGCGTTGTTTCTGCCGTTCAACTCAAACACTCCAGCCGGCCAGGTGTCACCTCCATCGGGTGGCCTCCCGTTTGCTAGTTTGCACTTTCAACAACTACACCGCACGATCACGTGCCCGAACGGCGATGGTGGCGAGATGAGAAGATTTCAGCGAGAGAAAGAGAGAGAGAGATAATGAAATGAAAACATGCACAAAAAATGCACACACACGCAAGCGTGATAGGGTGCTCAAAAACCGCTGAAATGGAATCTTTATTATCATCACTCGTGTAAGCAGCGAGCGTTTGGGGGCGAGTTTAATGCCGAAATGACCATTAAACGTGAGCAAATAGGTGGCAAAGGACCTCCAGGGGGTTTAGTAGCAAATGGGGTAGGTAAACAATCTACTTAAAATGTCACTGAGCAACAGAGAGTATCCGCCACCGCCAGCTGCTCGAAATTAAGGAAATAACTTGCAATCGAATCACGACCGTACGAACGCCGGATGTGGTTGCGCTAGCTTCGGTTTGCTTTCACAGCCGCACACTCGCACACGGCACGGGGGTGTTTTATTTTTGCTCACACTCGCTGCCAACCTCGGTAGCCTCGGACCGGCCACCTGAAATGGACACTACACCATCGAAACCGGGTCTGTGGAAATTCACGACGCCGACGACGACGACCACGACTCCGTCGCAGGAACGGTGGATGCATTCGAATCGGCCTTTCCACGATAAATAATTCGCTTGCACGTTTCCTCGTTTCCACGGTGGCGCACACGAGGACACACACGGCCCAGCACACTCACGCACACACACTATCCTTTCACTGTTGGAGTCCGGGCGCTTGTTGGAGCGGCCGTCCAATTAGTTTGCGATGCGAATCGACTAATCCTAGTACGCGTTGACAATTAATAACTGTCATTGCTCTGTCAAGGGCGCGGGAAGGATTTGACGTCCTCCCCTACTTACAGGCACGTAGCACCACCAGAAGAAACAAACCGCACAAACACACTCTGTACACGGTAACTTCGGAAAAAGGCCCTTCGCGAGCCGGTGCGCCAAGTTTTAGGTCAATCGCGGATCGCGTCTGTTGAGAAACTGACAGCTTCGCGTGGGGTGGTTCGAAAAAATGCGGCTCAAAGCGCGGAACATTCACCATCACCACCACCCCCACCACCACCACCATCGCAACGTGTTGCTCGGTCCGGTGTAAAACCAAAACAAAAAAAGACAAACAAAATCCACCAACCCCCCGCTCGATGCTTACTAGGCGTCTAGCGGCGTCAAGGCAAACGGACGGCACGGTTTCGGTGTGTTGGTGAGGATTTGGTTCGTCATCCCCCGGGGGGGTGGGTGGGTGGTTTAGTAGTACTACCAGATCTGTCAGCTTGATAGTGGTTTGAGCGCGAGCGGACAGTGTTCTCTCACACGGTGTGCTTCTGTGTTTACTTATCGCTCGCTTTTCTCGGCACGTCCTCTCTTGAGACGCGGGCCTGCTCACCTATCCGTGTGTGGGGTGCATGCATTTACCGGAAAGCTCGAAGAGTGGTTAGCTTTGTCGGTTGAAATGTAATCATCAGCTCTCGCACGCTGGTGATAATTTTACCGGCTTCGATTTCCAGTTTTTTTGTTTTTTATTGGATAACAATAGAGAATTAATTTATGTTTACTTTATAGTATTTTTTTATTCGGCGATGTTTATAGTTTTTGTAAAAAAAAACAAAAATGATTTTTTTTTTAAATTTACTTGGCTTTCTTTAGATTAATGAAGCAAACATTTATGAAAAAATCGCTAAATATTGTTTCTGGTTCTATAATTGTTGTTAGCTCGATAACATCTCCAACAAATCAGGGGATGTCTCCACACCATTAACTAAATCCTCATTAGAAACGAATCATAAACAAGGAAACGAACCGCCCGAACAAAGTCATCCTTCAGTGCAGATGTCCTTTCGCCGAAGCCTTCGCCTACGCAACTCACAAACCAAACCAATCTTCTAGCAATCTTAAGCTAGAGGCACTGATCTTGCTTCACCAGGAAGTGGCCCCGATGCGAGCAGATGTTCCGCCAGGAAATGCTTCTCTTCCGAATAAAACGCACGTGAGCTTTTCTCAGTTTTGTTGTTTTCGTCGGTGGATTCTTGAGCGAATGTTCCGCTTCGCTGGCGGTTGAAAATGCACGCATGCGGTGGCGTATGTTCACCGCAAGACCCCGGCCAAGGCAGCAAACACCGAATCTTGTCGATGACTGACGGCAATGGGAGAGACAGAGCATCGCAACCGTGAAGGCAACTTCTGGAGGTTTTTGTTCGCCCAAATTGGGTCGAATAGTCATGATGATAGGAAGGGCTATCATATGTGCTTTAATGCGAATTCAACGCGAAATGTAGATCTAAAAGAATGTTTCGTTAAAATTAATTAATTTTTTTCGAATACATCTCTTATGAGGTGAAAGGTGTAGTGGGGTGTAATAACCATCCAAAAGGATATAATTAATATTAAATGAAACCTACCAGCAGGTGCTATGCGATACCCTTTCGAACTTTGTCGAGTACGATTGTATGCAGCAGTACATTCGACAGAGCACTGCCTCATCTTGGAAAAAAGCTTCGCAAAAAGCTTCAACAGAACAGATTCAAAGCTTAGGTACAGTTGGTGTAGGTAAAGGTTGGACACGTGCAAATTGTGCCTTATTTCTCGTTACAACTTATACCTGTTCAGCATCCGAAATCCGAAGTTAAATTTCTTTCGGATCAATTTAATGCAATAAAATACATAATATTCAACCTTTTCTGTTTTCTTAATAATTTGGTTTTATTTGTTTTGCGGACATGATCGGTACTATTTCTTTAATCGGTATAGCGTTGTTATAAGGCAAAGAAAACTATTGGGAGTGTTACTCTCTCTTTTGTCATTTTTGATGGTATTTTTGTTTCAAATTGTTCTGTTGATGGTGGATTCGTTCTTCCTGTACTGCAACCAAAAATGATGGAACATCCCTACGACTTCTCCCACTTCTATATGTGTATTGTGTGTGTGTTGCGTGTGTGTTGAGATGAATATCATCAAAAAATATCAGTCGACAGTTGGTTCTCTCGCTAAAAGTAATAATAGTCCCGGCTTACTCCCTAATGATTACCCTTCCCTCTCACGGCTGCTGTTGCTCTAGTTCCCTGCTTAGCTGTTCGAATTGCTGTCTATCGACTGGCAGAGGGAGGACACGAGGTACTCATACTCAGGCAGGGACGTCTCGAACTGCTCCAGCTGGCGGGTGAGGTCGTTCAGCACGTCGTCCTCGTCCTCGCCACTGTCCGGGCACGTGTCGGCCTCGGTCAGTATCCGGCTGCCGTCCATGTGCTCCTCCTCGGTGATCGTGTCCGCCCCGCTCGATCGCATCATGTCGAACTCGTGCAGCGTGGGCGCGTTCGAGCATTCGCGCAGGAACTTCGCCAGCTCGCCCTGGGCCGTCGTCTCGGCGAACGCAAACTGCAGCTCCTTCATCATCCGATCGTTCTCGGACGGATCGCGCCGGATCGACCACCGGGACGAGCGGCGCAGTTCACCGCCGGCACCGAGCGAGCCGGGTGGCGAGGTTCCGCCGCCGGTGGTGGTGTTTGCTTGAGGGATCGCCACCGTCGCACCGGTCAGCGCTGCGGCACCGATCGCGTCGGCGTTGCTCTTCGGTGACTGGGACAACCGGAAATGCATGGGACCGGCGGCGGCGGCAACACCACCGTTCGACTCATACGATCCCTTACTGTTGTTGTTGTTGAGATTGTTAGCGTTGCTGGAGCAGTTTTCGTCCACGGTTGTCGGCGAGTGCAGCGAGACACGGTCGTCACCGCAGTAGGTGCTCTCGTCGCGCGGCTTCGGTAGCAGCCAGCTGAACGGTGGCGTCTCTGGCAGTATGTAGTCGTCCTCGGTGTACTTCTTGACCCGCGAGGCATCGACGAAGGCACCGCACCGCATCGGTTTGTCCAAATCGATAACCTTTTTCTCGCTGCGGAACGGAAAGAGAATGAAAAAAAAACAACACATTAGTACAGGTGTCACTACGCGTTCTATGTTATCTTATCGAGTGGCATGAATTGTGTTTTGACTCCGCGAGGCAATCGTTTCGACAACCGTACTCCGGTCGATGCATTTATTTACGTTTCCTACCGAAATGTGCATTTTGCGTATTTCGAAGCTATTTCCGTTCGGTTTATCATGTAAACTACCATTCGCCATTGAAGCTTCAGCCATGTTTACAACTCAGCACCGGTCTGTTATGACAATCCTCTTCTTCTTGCTGCCAATGCTCTGTTTGTGCAAGGCGCGCTTGTGCGTCAATTGAAGCAAACAACGTAAACCTGTTTCTCTGCGATAAATATGCATGTTTTTCTTAGTATGCCATGGAGAGCGGGGAATTCCACCGAAACCGAGCACACAAACACACGCACACACTCTAACCGCACCATGTTGAGTCACAATTTCGCCGAATAGGAGGCGTCTGTGTAAAAGAGCTCTTATCAGAATCACCCGTTCGTTCCTAGCAGGAAAATCATTACCAAGCACTGAACCTAATACTGTAAACCGTGCGTGTTTCGTACACTAGTACGCGTCACGTGAAAGTAACGTGTTTGAGCGATAAGATAGCCATATAGGAGCGCGTGATTCATCCCCTTGGCGCAATGTCCAGAACAGTGTGTTTGTCATGCACCGAGAACGGAGAGTCCGCCTCTTGCAAATTGACCATATGTTCAAGGGAAACTTAAATGCACCTTGAATGTTCCATACTTTCCTCCCACCGACACCGACGACGGATGGAGACCGTTCCATTGGTGGGTTTTCTGTCTTCAACTTCGGACCATAAATAGGCCTCGAAGAGTTTGCTGCACGATCGGGCCTCTAGTCGAACCGGACCTCAACGATAAGTGTAGGCGACAACAACATGCACAACACCTCTCCGCTGCTGCCATGCACTTTCGTAATCATACTTCACTTTTCCACCACGCACGGACTGTGAGGAAATGAGGATACAAAGCGCAACTACTACTATTATAAGCGATCGGCTGCAGTGTTTTGAATTTAATGAAGGAAATATCGATCATTCCGGGTGACAGGTTCGAGTGGCAATCTATCTGCGTGGCCACAAAGCCAGACGATGCTGTGCTGCCCACGACAAATACGCTACGTGGGTTCAGGGCACCACAGCATAGATCATCCCACGCGCTTCGGTTCGTAGAGGCAGCACGAACGGATGTGGTGGTTTTTATGAATGAATCTACCATCCCACGCCGGGGTTCAAAACCGTTGTTTATGATCGATTTTTCACTACTAGCGGGCGCGAAAGAGTTTGCTAGCAACATTACTCTCCGATTGCCAATTATTTATTATTTTACGACCGCGAGAAGAGAAAGCGCCCAGGTGCTGGCCAGAAGTTGTTGTCTAATCACAAACAGACGCAAATACAAAATAATGTTCATTATCTCGCTCTAACCGTAGCCGTGCTTAAATATTGATGATAAGCGAACTCGCGCGCACGGCCGTAAAACTTTATTTTTGGCAGTAAAGGCCTGATTGCAAAATGCAATCTGCATCATTTTTCGCGCACAACCCACAATTTGCTGTTGCGATGCGGTATACAGGCCTGGGTCCTGGCTGAAAATGACCCCCAGATAATGGTGATAGGGCAGGCTGGCAGGCAAGAGTGATTATGTGCCCTTCGCCTCCCTGAAGTTGCTGAAAGTGAGCGGACGGCTCGATGTTGGGCTCGGTTTGGAAGATGCTGTGTCGCGTAACCACAACCGATACGATCCGGTTATTGGTAGGCGAAAGGTAGCGAACTGCCCGGTGGTGAAGTTAGTCTATTTCACAACTATTTGCCTGGGTGCGATAGTTGGTTGCCTGAAGTGGTTGCAAGAGGGCAATCTTATCAGCGCGAACGATTATTCAACCGGTGGAGTGTGTGGAGCCGCATAAGCTCGTTCGAGATTGCTTATCAAGGAGATTGGAATCACCTGAGTAGAAGCTTGCGGTTTGGAGCTATTGAGATGAATCGTTGATGAGTTGCTGCAGGTGTTGCGTTTACTAAGAAATGGACGTCCTTAGGTAACGCATTTACTATGAAAAGATACTACTAATCTCTTAAGTTAGTCTTGTTCTTTTATAGTGCATCGTAAATCCAGCGTTATCTGCTTATCTTGTCTACCTCCTACAGCACTTCTAGCATCAGAGTGTGTTCTGTTGAAACAGCTCAAGTATACAATATCCGAGGTCCTTGTGAGATTAAAGCGCCTTATCATGCGGATGTATCACCCCGCATTACCTACTAAAGTGACATCCTGATAGCAGCGCTTCAACGGTAGGGGTGTATATCACCACTACTACTCAACATTTGGAGATATCACCCACTTTCCATTTCCTTCGTGATACTCTCGCTCGTCTGTATCTGTGCGACATTTTGCGGTTTGCCACTCCTCACCAACACTCTCACACACGGACACTGGGTTTCAGCTCACACGGTAGCGCACACGCACTCCCCCCATGAATGAAGACACAGAGACTGCTCAGGTGCAGCTTAGAGAGGGGCCACTACCATCAGGTGCTCATCTGCTGACACCTATGGTGAATCCCCCGAAAATCGAAACCGGTTAGTTTCTCCACACCACTTGTTGCTGGCGTGGTGGATGCAAGAGCCGCGTCCTCGTTCGCTCGATCGGATCCATCTCGGGGACGGCATCCGAAGGCTGCATAGCACCATCAATGCCACCACGAACGATGCTGCGGGTATGGCATCCTACCCGTTGCGCGATGCGGGTGTGCGCGGAGGAACACAAAATTCTCGTACGCGATATCTCGCGATAGCCTTCACCACCGAACGCGCGAGGAGCGAGATACGGATTTCTCTAGAAAACCGATCCGGGGCTATCATCACCGCTACGAAAGAAAAGCAGCGCCATCTGTTGGTGGATCGTTTCTCACCCGTTCGCACATGACATACTTTGTTTGCTGGCGCGCGCGCGAGAGATTGACGTTTTGCTCACTCCCTCATTATCACCTGCACGGGTAGAAAGGGAGCAATCAAACGCATTCCAACGTCACGCTCCCTTCCTCATCCGGGGAGCTCGTCCGTCCATCCAATGGCATAATTTTTCATAAAACCCCACAACAACAGAGCATGGAATGCGCGCCACACATCGTGCGATGTGCGAGTGTTTGTGTCTCAATCTATTCCACATTTCGCCCAGCCGTCTCCGTGACTGATGCTGAGGAATTTGAAGCACTCCAACCAAACCACCACCATCATCACCATCATCATCATGCTGCAGCAGCAACATGCGAAGAATTGCTTGTCGGCCGTGCGTCCACCGCACATCCGTTGCGGCTCTTCACGGCCCACCATCATTAGTATGACACTGTGCACGACTGAGGGGGCCCCCATATATGTGGCTGCGCGACGCAGTGTCGGGGCTATCATCGTCGCTACGAAAGAAAAGCAGCGCCATCTGTTGGTGGATCGTTTCTCACCCGTTCGCACATGACATACTTTGTTTGCTGGCGCGCGCATTCGAGAGATTGACGTTTTGCTCACTCCCTCATTATCACCTGCACGGGTAGAAAGGGAGCAATCAAACGCATTCCAACGTCACGCTCCCTTCCTCATCCGGGGAGCTCGTCCGTCCATCCAATGGCATAATTTTTCATAAAACCCCACAACAACAGAGCATGGAATGCGCGCCACACATCGTGCGATGTGCGAGTGTTTGTGTCTCAATCTATTCCACATTTCGCCCAGCCGTCTCCGTGACTGATGCTGAGGAATTTGAAGCACTCCAACCAAACCACCACCATCATCACCATCATCATCATGCTGCAGCAGCAACATGCGAAGAATTGCTTGTCGGCCGTGCGTCCACCGCACATCCGTTGCGGCTCTTCACGGCCCACCATCATTAGTATGACACTGTGCACGACTGAAGGGGCCCCCATATATGTGGCAGCGCGACGCAGTGACGCAAATGCACGGCGGGGCCACATGAATCAGCGTTATTTCGTTTGGCGACGTGGCGGCGACGAGTTTTTGGGGCTGTCCAAAAACGCAAACGGGTTCCAAAGTCACTCTGTACACCTGCATCCAGTCACAAACACTACGCTCAGTAGGCGCCTTCACATTTTTCTTGCATTCGCGCTCATTCACCGCCTACTAAACTCACTGCCTCCAAGGTTGTACACCGCCGCACAGGATCCGGTTTCTGTTTTTGGGTCTTTACACTTTTACTAAATTCACTCCGCTCGCCCGAACACAATCCAGTGGAGCGGCGTGTTACTGAGACACTTAGTCCGAGATACTTACAGCTTTTTGTTGTAGTTGTAGCGCGCGTGCTTCGGGCTGATATCCTTCAGGAAGTGATCGCTCTTCAGCATGATCGTGTTGTCGCGTCCGGTTTGCGTTGGCGAGAACGTAATCTTCGTCCGGTAGGCCACTGCCATGTTTAGCGTTCCGATTTGTGTGCACAACTGTCCGACGCGAACCTGGTTGTAACCATCGCCTGTTGGGACGGAGCGTTGGGAAATGAATGAGAGAATCGGAATGAGTGTACAGTGCTTTTGGTTTGGCGGCCGCGGGCGACCGCTCGTTCGCTGCTCGCTCACGAACACAGCTACAGCTAAAGCGATTGGGCGCCACCAGTCGGCGGGTGTGGGAATCCCGCAAACCCCAACCTCGCTTCGCGAGAGTGTGCTCTTGAACGCCCGTGTCCCCCTCATCCCACTCGGAGCGCGAGCAAGAGAAACGGCTACGTGAAACGATTCGGAGAGTAGATCACTACCGCAAGGCAGAGTCGGTGAACGATCGAGGCAGCAGAGATCGAGGAGAGATCACATCTGGCAAACTTAATGCGGGACACTCAATGGCGGCGCAGGGCGTTCGGAAGGGGTTGAGTTCCGTGGATTTTGCCATCGTGTGATTGCTACTGTCACCACCATAAATGGGTGCAAGATGCTGGCGCCAGTGACTCGAGTTTTTAGGCCATGGAAGTTTTTACGAAGTTGCTAGATACATGCAGCTGGGGTTGAGAAGTTCTAGACTGAGGTAGAATACACTGAATCGTCCACTAAGCTCACTTTTGTTCGACCCAACCTCTACTACACCCGCTTAAAGTCCGGTCACTCACTCTCCTTTGTTCTCCGCTTGTGCAGCAGTAGTACGTTCACATTATTCTCTCCTACTATCCATTCCGATCTGTTGACGTGGTTTACTACTACGGGCGGAATGACCAAGCTCCATACCGAACCACTCGCCACCTCCGCGCGACGGAACGGACATAATCGTTTTGTTTTGATATTTAAAGGCCCTCCTAACCCTGACAACTTTGCGCTTTCGCTGCGGTAGTTCGGTAGCCCCAGTACGACTGTGTGCGTGCCACTGTACGGAGCCGCGCCCACGAAGCATGGCTATCATCGAGACATCGGCCAATGCTGCACTTATATAACACACGGCCGCCTGCCTCGAAACATTGGCTGATAAATCTGTCTCCGCCCGGCTTCAGTCACGGGACTTCCCGTTGTCACACCGCTACCAACAATAACACCCATAATCATCACCTCCAACCCGGCACCCGAGGCTTCTGTGCAGGCGTCAGTCATCTGCGCCTGACAGGCGACCGATTATCCAATTGGGCTCACCGCTTCCTATGCTCGACGACGAGTCCGTCATGATGTCTACACTCGAAACCTTCCCGCGATCGGGCAGAGCAGAGTTTGCAATTCCGATACCTTTGCTATCGTGTCGAAATCCGCAACTCACACAGACAGACAGACAGACAGACATCGAAGATTCAGGTCGCACCAACACAGGCACGCGATCGGTGATCGCGAATTCTCCCTTCTTTTTGTTGTGCAGCTTACTACATCGTACGACACGATCGGCGGATAATAATAGACCGTGCATCTGGACGGACAGCCGGCACACAGGGTTATTTTTAGCATCGCTCTCCTACGGCGATCGTACGATTGGCAAACCTCTGTGCCGGTGGTGCCCCGAAACGGCGGTTTGCCCGCCAAAACAATTCCTAACGTCTAGCGGTGGTCCCTTGTGTCGTGTAGCCGTCAAAGCTGATTATGCTCATTAGGGTCGTGGGTCAACGCTGGGCGTTAAGAGCTTGGGATAATACACCACGATGATCTAAGCGGTGATGAGACTCGGCCCCTCCACAAGGTGAGGAAAAAGCATTCTCGAAGAATCCTCCCGTCTGCCGTCTGACACGGTTGGCCTCCTGCCGTCGCTTGAGTTACACGCTAGCGGCTGAGTGGGTGGATGGGAGGGGCACAGTCAGGCGTGCATACGAACGAAGATATTAGCCGAGGTAGCAGGCTCATCCGCTCCGGTCCGCTCCTATCTCCCAGAGACAATCGGCAGTTTGGCGCCGCCGCCTGACGGGAGCGTGAATTGATTAATCGTTCCCGCTCGTTTAGCTCAGCTCGTCCGAGATACCTGGGCGCGTGAGGAAAATAAGGCGGGCGGGCCTTTTGTTTAGTTGCAATTCATTTTCCCGCCATTCACCGCTCGCACCAGGCAGCAAAGGGGTAAGAGAGATAGCGGCATGAGTTGCTATTTCCCGCGTCCCGGGTGGGTGCACAACACAGATAAGGAAAGTGAAGTTTTGACCGGAGGAAAAGCCTCTCCGCTCCGGGGGGTGGACAGCAGCCGCGGTCAGATGAACCGCCGGGCGCCGCGTATGTATGTGGAGCTAACTCCCGGCTGACGTCAATCTCTCGTTCGCGAAAGATAAGGAAGTAGCAGAGTTCGGTGGGTATGTGTGTGTCTAGTTCAAACCACGGTGTAGGCATGAGATAAGCAAGAATGGGCCCGATTGATAGGAGCACCGGGGCCCCACCATCTCGTGGGGCCATCGCAGGGCAAAATAATACGCAAAAAAGAAGCGACTAGGTGCCTTTCAGATGTCTTTAGACAGTGATCTGTTCCGACCGGTGCCAGGTGGGGGGGCTGCCCGGGTCAGGAGGTGAGAACTCCGCGGGAGGTTCCATGGGGGGTTATCAAATCGAGCTGCCATGCGCGAAAAGGCAGCGTTTATCTGTTTAGATAAGTCCCGGAAAGGTAGCGCACGCTTAAGAGACTCCAGTGTGCCACGAGTTTCTTGAGGGTTACCGATAATTTATACTCCGTCCGGTCATAGTTCAACCCATGCGATATCAGTTTTCGTTTATACTACCAACGAGTTATCAACATTCCATTCTAATACTGCTAGATTTCTTTTTGTGCGTTATGTACAAAAGATACAACGAGGAAGGTATTGTAGCTGTAAATCTCTTATTAACGAAATCGAATAAAGACGGGAATACTCTGCAGGAATTGCAGCCTTATGTGGGCATTATTCCAGCACAATCCGGTGTAATTCTTGCGGATTATGTTTCGATGAACTTCCGTCCCGTGAATCATATGCTGATGGCGAGCATTCGGACTTCGGTCGTTCGTTCCGTTGTCGACGAGATTAATTTCCTCCCACCAACCAAACCCACCGTGATGATGCACAGCCTTGCAAAGAACGTGAGAACAGCATGGACGCGTGAAGACAAAGGCGCTCGCGTGCATGGAAGATAAGCGTGGGTGCGTACTCCATTTCCGGACATTTCTTCTACCAGCCCGACGGTTGAGAGATCTCTGGTGGGATTCTAATGGCGCATCATGTGTTTCATCGCAACATAGTGAGGCTTCTTCGGGTGCTTCTGGTGTACTATTCTGTTTATGTTTCGTGTGCCAAGTTGAGACAAACAACAGGAGATGTACAAAGCACAGTCTAATTTTAAAGTCCTATCAAGATGCAGCAAGCTATTGTGTTTACGACGCCGGTCCCTGCACCGTGCTCGCCCGCTGTTGGACGTTAGAGAGGGTATCACCCCGGCCGGGCTTTTGTACTAATGTTTTGTGCGTATAAATTTTAATACTGATATGTTTACTGATCGCCATGCCGAACGCAAACAACAACAGCAGCCGTCCCGGGGCCACAGCCAACCCAGGGGGGGGGGAATATTGGTAGAGTAAAAACATTATGATCCTACGAGCCAGCAAACAAGGAGCAAAACAAAACACACCGAGAGGCTGGATTTCATTTTTCACATTGCGATTGCGGTTTAAATAGTGAACGTGAGTGAGTAGGAGAACACTTCGCACGCTAGACACTCCTTCCTTTTTGAGCCTGATCCGATGTTTCGAAGTCGCCGGTGCAAAAAAACCCACACCGATCGCCGATTAATTGACCGGCAGCGGCCGGTCGGGCGAGCGCTGGTGTTTGTGCTCTCGATCTACAGAAGGAAAGGTGTCTGTGCTCGGGGTTTCTTTTTTCTCGCACGAGCGTGCACATGTACCTGGGACCGCCACCGAGAACACACAAGGAAGAAATGTCTATAATTTTCTGAAAACCGGCCCCCTGTGACATTGAACACAGCTCAGCTCATGCTTGTGCCGTACACCCTACTGCCGGCGTGTGTACGGTTCGTTTAAAAATAGCCTCTTCACTACGGTTTCGCACCGGTTGGCGAGTTATATTTGTTGCACCCCGGCTCCTCTCTCCTGGGTAGTGCTGCGGCAAGCGATTCGCACAGCATGTTCTTCTAATTGCGAGTGCATGTCGATGCCGGCTGGCTGGCTGACGATTTTGCGCCGGGTTGCATGTTGTGAAACTGAGAGCGAACTACAACAAACAGTGGACGGATACAACAATTGCACTACTTATGGCGGGCTGGCTAACGGTTAGCTTTGCTGGTATGCAAATGTGGCGGAATGCATTTTGCAGAACAAAATCGAAGATATATCGTGAGGAATGCGGTCCAACTGGATTCCAAGATCTGTTCGTTGTGTCCCAGAGCACCATGGGAAAAATGGAGCGATTTCCCTGTTGTAGTAACAATATTTGGTACGTTGAGCTCTCCAAACAAGCAAAAACAACACTATTAATTCGTTCGAAACACGTGGTGGCTTTTTCCATAGTGGATTGTAAACAAACATGAAAATCAACGCATGACATTTTCACATCCACTCGCGCAAATGTCAGCCGGAAAGATCAACACCCAATGATCGATCGCTCACCTCTAATGGAGGAAGTCCAGCGATTTATCGAGGGTGAGATCACACAGATCGCGGTGTTGCATATGTGAGTGAAAACTATAAAAAGCAGCATATGTCAGCGGAACGTGACACCTCGTGCTCCACCTCTCGGGAGTGTGAAATGTCAACAAAAAAGTGGCACTATCATGCAGCCCGCGAGCGCCAGGGAGCAAGCAACCCAACGTTGATAACGACCCGATCAGATAAGACCGCCCGCCCTCTGCAGGTGGGCTTACCGATCGATCGTAAACAACATACCAGTTCATTTACTTTTTACAACATCCCACACGGAAACCCACCCCTACAGCCAAAAGGTATTGTTTGAGATATTAAGTCAATCGGCAGATAAACGTGATATACGTGGAAATTGATGAGTTAGCACTCACAATCGTGATCGTGAGGTTTGCGCTGATAGCGAACACTTATCACGCACAAACAAAGCGGAACTATCTGGTTCGGCATGGCGATCTCCGTTCCGCAAAGGGAAGCACCGAACCGCTTACTACGCCTGCCTGGGTGCTGTTGCCTGGTGTCCCAGTTTGAACCAGTTTCAAGTGCCGAGCGGAAAACGTCAATAGCAAATAAACAACCTTAACCGACCGACTTCACACGCTCCCGGGTTCCGTTCTCCCGTACACTGTTGCGTTGTGTTGCACCGTGATTTTGGAACGCAATACCGCCATCGGCAACAGAATTATATCACCGAGCGCGGAACCTTTTCCAGTATTCCACTGGGTGTTCCAGAAAAATGGATGTTACATGCGAGCGTCACCAACACACATCTCGACCCGCTACTAAGGCAGTGTGCAGGATTGGTGTTATTTTTATGCAACTATATCGAGACCCGCCGGGACCCCAGACGCTGTAACCGCTGACGGCTGGCCGAGGCGCCAAAGTAAATTGAATGCGAATATTGGCGAAACCCGGCAAGTGCTCCAGAAGAGGAGGATGGCCAACATTCCACCTGGCACGGTTGTTGCTGCAAAGCGCCAGCCGCTTGCCTTTGACTGGGCTGCTAATCGTGACTGACCTTGAGCATGGAGCACATTCCATGTTTTGCCGATTGTGCGCTCTCTCCTCCCATTCCACCCCTGCTCTGTGCGAATGTGCGATTCGAATGGAACGAACGCTCTAATTGGGTTACTCTCGCGGCCTAGAGACCGCGGGACCGGGAAAGTCGGTTTGCAGCAGCGGGTAGTAATAATTGCAATGTAGAATAATCGATACATTACCACTTCAAATCGGCCACATAACAACGTGCGACAATGTATCGCGGCGTGAGAAATTGGGTTTATCAATCAGTTGTGTGCGGCCTGGGAAGCAAAAATTCACGGACCATCTGGACGAACTTTCACACAGTTCGGCAAATCCACTTAGAACGTGATATTTCTCATAACAAAAGCTCCTAAGTCCCTGCCGAGACACGTCCAAGTCGTCGACGGTTCGGTACGAAACGTGTCAAAAACCTTGCCCGAGTGGCACCGGGGGCTGCGAGATATCTCCGAGAAATATGACACGTTTCATTTATTAGCGGAATTCCCCCGGTCCCGTCCTACGTATGGGGGGCATCTTTAGCTCCAACGCAGTGTCGAGCGTTTGGAACCGGTTTGGTGCGCACATTAGCATATGGATTAAAATGCACACTCTTCCAGGCGGCAGTTGGCCGGCGGGCGGGGGTACAAGGCGTAAAGATATCCTGTTAATTAATATTTTATCATCGTACGGCTCTGCTTCAGGTGCACTCACCAACATACAACAAGAAGGAGCTGGTAGGTTGGCTGATCAATGGACTACTACTCCTGCTGGATGAATTAATTGTCGAAGCAATTTACAGCCTCAACAAGCAGAATGATATATTCTGCACTTCCTTGAGCAAATCCGCACCGAACGGAGCGGATCCTCCTGTGTCCACTGCCGTCGAGGTGTGCAATTAAGTGTCCGGGTTTCTGCCGCTTTCTTTCGCACTCTCCACAACGGAACGACGCGTGGAGGGCATATTAATGTCGTGCCTGTAAGGCTGCAGCACCAACCGACCGACCGACCGAAGTGCAGTAATCTTTCGGAGTGAAAAACAACCAAGCACGCGCCATACGTACGGGACGATGCGTACGGGGCAGCAATTTAGAGGCTTTTTATAGTGGAACGTACGACTAGGGGAACTGTCCGGCACGTGCCTCGGCTTTTCCTGTCGAACACTCTGGAATCGCACAGGAAAGAGTCATTTTCGCGTCGATTCCTTGCCGATTGGAAGATGTTTTTTTCAAACCCGATGGGGATGCATCCGGACACGGGATAGGGCTTGTTGATGTTGCATGGCACCCCTGCCGACCGCTTCTCTTTCTTCTGTGCATCTGTGCAAACACGGTGCCGTTCACCATCATCTCTCCCTTCCCTCGACGACTGTGGCCCATCATTCGGGTAATGTGAAATTTAAATTATCGCCACGATGGCGCCAAACCAATCGCGGTCGCGACGTCCGTCCAATGCATGCATGCAGGTAGTTGTGAAAGCCATTTTTTCAACCCCGCTCCGACCGGTACACTATTATCACGTGAGTGCTTGTTTTTTGGGTTCCGCCGTGTGCCGTCATGGCTCGTATAGTAATTTTCGTTTCATAGTGTATGTGTGTGATCAAAATTGGTGCCGGTAGCTTAAAGACGGTTGGACGGGACGAGTTTTAAAAGGCGCCCACAAACACTTACACCCTTAATTTGACCTGGCAACAAGCGATAGCGAGCTAGCTGCACGACAACGAACGAACGCGTTGTTCTAATTTATTCGCATAAATTGCATAATGCGGCCGGTGATTCCGGGTTATGTGAATGCATTTATTAGACCGGCCCTGCTTGACACCAAGAAGCATCCAAGTCGTGCGACAAGTTGGTGGCCCTCTCCGGTTCTGTTCGAAACAGGTCAATAGGGGGCCATCGATCCGGTCATTTACTTCCTTCCTAGGAAATTGGATCCCCAGCGTGATAAGTTCTTGCGCAAGTTTCTAAACAATCGCTTCGTTTCAATCATATA
Organism: Anopheles cracens; assembly: GCA_002091845.1. Classification (NCBI taxonomy): domain Eukaryota; kingdom Metazoa; phylum Arthropoda; class Insecta; order Diptera; family Culicidae; genus Anopheles; species Anopheles cracens. The sequence continues at coordinate 158,820 of KZ072197.1, forward strand.
CTCGAATCGAATCGAAATGGCCTACTTCTATCTCACAGACCTTCATGCAACGACACGACATCTGCGGTGGAAACGCTTTCTAACTTGTGCCTTTTGATGGAAGGGCTCGGTTTTGTTGGCACCTCTGCCGAAAACCGAATTACCGACACGGACAAGGACGCCCAAGTTTCCGTGCGCTCTGGCGTCGACTGGTGAAACATTTTCAAAAGCCGGAACTACGCGCCGCTGGGCAGCCGAAGAGTCGCATTCTTCGCATTCCACATTCTATGCGCACGTTGACTGCAGTCAATGGGCAGGACCGCACACCGACGCCGAGGGGGAACCGATCACAAAAGAGACTTCAATTAACTTCCGGTTGGTGGTACCGTCTGAATCGCCTCAGTGACTGCTGCTGTTGCTGCTTAAAAAATGGACGTTCGATACGGTTTCTGCACTTTGACGTTGTGTTGATGTGTCTATCTACAAATAGAGACGTTAATAGCGTTAAGCGTTAGGTAATAAAATATAAACCATCACCTTCGTCTCCGAAGCAACGCAACGTCTCTGTTTGAAATGAAGATACGTTCCGGTGCAGAGGAGGATGGTGCCACGTTGGATGATCCCAGCCGGGCAGACGGATTAACTGATTGTTTTAATTTTGCGACCAACGAAAATATGTCACGAACCCGGGGAGACGGTTACAACATTGTAGCACACGCAGCCACTATATCTGTGTAGCCCACTTTGCATACTAGCCCGGCTGCTTGAAAGCTCCTCGACCTGGTTCCTCGACAACGACGTCGAGCGACACAGTATCTACTTTCACGAACAAACCGGCAATTCCTTGACTGGTAACCCACGATAAGAAGCACGAAATGATAGACCACCACCCTCAACACGTCCTCGTCGTTGGGCGGGAAAGATTCTGAGTTGAATGTCGCACGAACCGTATCGCTCCTAGCAACAGGCAACAGTGCTCTTTCTCTATCTCTCTGTGTTGCAATGTCCGCTCGGTTGCTACTTCCTTGACATTTTTACGACCTCACAACGACGGGGTGGTGTTGCTATCCAAACGCGTGAAAAAGTGCATTGTTGTACAGATATGGCAAAAAGCGATTGGTGGCGTACAGCGCACACCACAGCGAATCGGCGCACTTCCGCTACGGCATCGTGCCAGCCGCGCAGCGTGATCGACTTCCTCTCGGGTTGATTCATCCCGCTCGGACAGACGGGAGAATTGGCGCCCACTATCTCGCGATCACTGATCATCACTCGTCTAGTAGAGCGTCGCCGTCGTCATCTAAACGATCTCCGCGCGATGGGATGCGGTTGTGTGCGCGAGGGCTGCAGTAGGAAATAATGGCGACCTTCGGACTCGGTTCGGTAAACGCACGCGCGCACACGGTACGGTGGTGCATCATAAATCAAACCTAATTAAAGCCAATTATTGGGATGCCTCTCCGTCCGTTCTGGTCATTTCGAACGCCGTCTGGCGCCACTAGAGTCGAATCTCGCCCCGTGACATGGGGCGTGCTTTGGCGCACACGTTGCGCCTCATTATCGTGCGCATGGTCGCGTGCGGTGATAATGTTTTGAGAGTTATACTGCTGTGTTTTTTTTGCGGAGATTATTCAACAAAATCTCCACCATCGGCTTTGCGTTGTCGCAGATGAATCGTTCAAGCTCAGCACGCTTCTTGGCTGCTCATTGGCAGCAGCAGCGCTTCTTTCTAAACCTTTCTAAACAATGACTATGGAAGCGATCGACGAGACGAGCCCTCCTGCTAGTGCGCGTTGCATCACCGCAAGCACACTGGCGCGTATTGAAACATTGTTTAAATATTTAACAATGACGGCATCCTTGAACGGCAGATTCATCGATTGCACACCGGCGGGTGTTCTTTGTATTTCTCCTCCGGGGCATTGCTGGCGGCGGCAGCCGGTCGTCAGGTGCATAATTGCTGCGATGGGATGAGAAATGCACCGCACGCAGCAGCGGCGTCGTCACGCACTAACGCTGAGCTGATCTTTCAAAAGCCGGCGCACTTGAACGCAATCTAAAATGCAAACAGCAGCGTGCAGCAGCGCACCTGCGAGCAGAAGAAGTTAGTGCTCAAACAATGAAATTCACCGATGCCGTTTTAGCACTCTCGCGTCGCGCTTGGTCGGCCGCTTGGGTGGATGGCTTGAAGGGTGTATGTACAGATCTCTCTATGGAAGAGGTATGTCGCTGTTCCGAGCGTACGTGATGCTGCGACTTTGCCCGAAGGTCGTCTGTTGGAGCTATGGTTTAGTCGAGTTTGCACGGAACATTGCACCAATACCACCAGTGCGGCGGTGTTAGATTCGTTTGTTTTTATCTCCTCCTCCAGCTATCCCGAACGATCGAGAGTGATCAACGAAGTTTTTATATGCTATCGTTACGGGATGATCATTAAACAGATTAAATCGTGTTTAACGATGATCACGACTTGCTTCTTACTTTGAAGTTCTCAAAACGAGACAATTGGTTTCTATTTAAAAGGATGATGCAAAACGTATACTTTTAAGCGATGAGTGACGTGTGCATCACGTGAAATTGTTAGCTACTTTTTAGAAATAACACCTGTTTAAGCTACCCCACATCTCAAACACTCTAGTGTTCAAAGTTCTTCATGGTCATTGACCGTTTCGCTTCATTCACGCCGATCAAACGCCGAGAACGTTGACTTGTTGTCGCTCACAGACAAAAATCTAGCTCCACATGCGCGAAAGGACAGCTGGCGCCATCGTTGCAAAAGAACGTCGCGAAACCACCACCATCTCAAGGTAATTAATTTTTGCCGGCACTGCTGCCTTAGCATATCTGCTCATAACCCCCACGACGTGCAAGCATGGCGCCAAGTAAATCTCCGGCCATGTTTGGAGCTAGTTGCACGCACCACATCTCCTCTCCTCCCTTTGGGTCAAAAACCTGTTTCACTACGATTTAGTTCATTGATAGTGGTGTATATTTGAGCAGCTCGCGTCAGTCGCTTGCCTGTATGTGTGTGGCCAGTGTGCGCGAAAATGGACTTTGAAGTGTTGATTGCTTGCAGGCTGGCGGGAGCGCTGCATTGGAAGGTGTGGGGAGGTGTGAGACGGGGTTAAAAGTAGCGGTTTGTTGCACTAAAAAGGTCACTCGTTCACATTAAACCTTCCCCCTTGTGGTTGGTTGTCACTCATCGCACTCACGATGACTTTCCAGTGCAGCTACACTGGCGGCTGCAATTTTCGCGTAACCCTCCCGGAACCGGAATCTGGCGGTGCGTACCACGTTCGTAAACATGTTTACGATCTGGACGAGGAGTGCGATAAACACATGGCGCCCCTATCTGAGACGGAGAACAGGTACACGTAGCCGTTTCGGGACAGACGAACACGGTGCGCGAAAGAGATCGCTTCTTAGTTAAGGATCGTCTCGCTGAGTGAGACACTTACCCAACAGATTGGTCTGGGCCTCGCCTTTGTAGATCCGGTAGTAGATGTCGTAGGAATCCGAGCGCTTCAGGCGTGACACTCGATAAGCTGGCGTGACTCGCGTAACCGACAGCAGCGACTTCAGCAGCAAGCTCATGCGATTGTAGATCACCTGGTTGGCGCGTTGCGGTGCGTTCGTTTGATCCGTTCTGATGCTGAGCGTCCAAAACTCCAATATCATGCTACCACCCTCGGACGTGCGGAGCGAAATCTCTACGCACAGCGGCAATCGCACGGCGATCGACTCATGCTGGCCACCTTCTTGCAGGATTTTCTTCGTTTCCTGTAGGACATCCGATATGGACTGGTCGGAGATGGAGATGTTGAACTGAACGGAGAACAGAACGAGAATAGAAATAGGAAATTTGAGTTAAAACATTGATTAAGTTACGTTCGACCTCACTCGAAGTATCTTGTGCGATTATTAATAACGTATGTGTGTTGTCGTGTTTTTTTCTTCCCAGATCGTTAAAAGGCGCTGCGAGCGAAATGCGTTGGAGGAAAAAGTCAACCACTATCGATTGTACGCTTGTCGTTGAAAGGACAAGCCTCCGCGCCTCGCTTGTTTTGACCTTGAGCCGCACACAACGGGCCCATAATGGCTTTATCGAGGCATGATGAAATCGAGGTTAATCAATATACCCATAGAAGGGAAAGGAACCACCAGGAGCTAATCCCCGGGAAGAAAGAAAGCGTTCGGAGTGGCGAGAAGACACAGATACACGTCCTGGTTATGACCTTCTCCACCGTTATTGCGTCGCTTGTTTGTTCCCAATGGGCTATTCATTTTTTATTGCTTATATTTCTTATAGTGAATCCATTATTTGACAGCTGTGCGCCTTCTGTTATGGATTCTCTTGAAGAACCATACAAACATAATCATCCTCGCTTGTGTGGAGATTCTTTACGCAAAACAACCCACGGTGGTCATTGATATGGCTGCCACCCCACTAGACCTATAAAGTTTGGCTCAGTTTTTGTAGTTTTGTTGCGTTGATTACTCAACAATCGAGCTTTCCTACGTATTATCTCAAGAAGCGTACAAATAAATGCGCACAACGCGGGGTGTATAAACACGCTTGACATCACGACCTCACTATAGAGCGGAGCGGATTTAAGGATAAGCCGGAGGATGTCTAAATATAACAACCAACTCACACTATCAGACGTTACTCCCTCCCGACCTTCAGGAGGACGCGAGGCTAAAGAGCAATCGGTAAAGTAAACACTGCAAAATCCAGTCGGCACACAAGATAGGCGCACAGGTTTCGAGCCCGCGGACATCCGTACCTGGAAGAGTGCCCGGGTCGACGTATAAGATGACCTGCTCGCTCTTCCTCGAAGCCCCTACCCATCCTGAGATGGCGTCGCAGTCTAGTGCATTGCCGTACACACGTCTCCGACACCAATCAAACCTGATCGGACGATCGCAATCTCGGACACGGCGCTGCCGCGCTGAAACTAAATAGAAATGGAAAAGTACGCTTCGCTTGATCGGTTCCGTTTGATAGTGGCGAACGGTCGCACGCCGTACTTGTACACAGCATACACATACTCACGTGGAGTAGGAAAACAAATCAATCTAACTGATCGGCGGCGGTGGAATACAGAACGATCGGAAAATTCCTCGGTGGATCGTGGAGTGAGGAATCTCGACTGGAACAATCATCGCTGTATGTTTGTATAAACTATGATAGCCGACAGCGGGTGCTTGCCGTTCGATTTAAAAGTAAATCTCCTTGTTTCGGTATCGTGACTCATGCTGTGATCGTTTAGAGGCTATGTAGAATATAACTTAGTACATTGTAAGCTATCACCATGAATAAGGAACAACAGAAACGAGAGAGAGAGAGAAACCCACTTATTTATTATTAGGCTAAACCAACCGCATTGCATGGTCTGTTAGTTCCCGAGGGAAATTACTAATTCCTCCGCGATGTTTATCGGGCGGTCTCACGGGAAGCATTAATCCATCATTTGCGCACAGCAAAAGGCAAAAGCAGCACCTTCTGTTACGCCGTCTCTCTCGACGGGGTCATTTTCTCGCTAACCTTATTTTGGGAACATGAACATGGCGGCCTTGACCCGCGCACGACCACAAACGGTTGACATTGACGTATGGTACCAGCAGACTTGTGCAGATTTCTGCAAAAACCATTGAAAGCAGTTGCATTCATATTTCAGACACTTCGAACGGCTTTCACTCTCCCAGCTCTGCTCCCAATAATTGGATTGCCTATCATCCGGGTATTCGATGGCCATAAACCATAGTGGTGGTGGTCATCTACATTGAATAGTGAGCAATTAGCCGACCAACCGAACAGGAACGAATCCCAAATAATAACCCGGTCCGGGTACGATGATCCGACACCATTACGGCTCGTTGAGCAGGCGAACCGTTTCGGGGTGAAATTGAATTTTTCCAAGTAGGACTCATTCAAGAAGCTTCCATGAAATCTGTGCGCTCCGGGACTGGTTTGTAAAGGAACAGGAAGTGGAGTACATAACGTTGTGGAAAGTGGACAAAGAAAATCTATCAATCTTCACTTCTGGCAGAGGTCACCAAAGCGTGCCGAAACCTGTGCCGACAAACAATTCTCTCTTCCGGCACGAGATACCTGCGGTGTTCGGCTCTACTAGGAAGGACAAGTTCGCCAAAATATGCCCTTGGTTGCGTGGGAATAGCAGGTAACAACATTGCGAATTCGGGGTTTTTTGGCATTCGCTTGAACACTCTTTTCTTGATGCGACCCAAAATCGGGTAATTTATGTTGTCTGCTTTTTGGGCTTACTGTTGTACTCTTCCTTCAATGGAGGAGCTTCAGAGTCGCATGAAATCCGTACATTTTTACGGTGGGAACAATGGCACCTAAACGCTGCTTTATAACGTATTCCATTGCATTAGCCGTTTCGGATGCTATAAAATGTCTAAACGGACCAACATCTGTATATTTAACTCCACATCTGTAGGCGGACAAACATCCATTCTTCATCCGTAAGAACACTCAACCGCAAGATTGACTTGCATCCACAACAGCATGGAAGCATAAGCATAAGTGTAAGTCGTAAACAAACAGTCCCTCTGTTTATCTGTGAGGGAGGGAGCTAGAGCATGTGAAGTCCGGAGATTCGGAGATGAAATGAAAAATTACATTTACAAATCCGATCGCACTGCATGGCGGGAGGAGTCTTTGGAATCGACCAATGTTCACTCACGCAGCACGAACTCCACACGCAGATGACCTCAATTTTATACCATCTATCACGCATATTATGCAGATGGCTAGCGGGGTTGGTTGGTTCCCAGCGTTTGCTCCAGTAAGTATAACATTTCTCGAAATTTCTGGAACAACTGAGCAACATACCAAGTGCATTTCGTGGCTTACTCCACTCCATACTCTATTCATAGAACAGGAAGAATGAAATGCGACACTTTTTTCGAAATCCGGGAACAGATCTCACCCTTTTCCGGCTGGAGTATCATCTGCTTTATGTCGCCAGAAAATCTTTTCACGCTCTTTTCACGAACGCTGCGCGTCTTCCGAAAGGCTCGATGCGATGAGAAATGTTTTTTCGTTCAAATTATCACACCTTCACACGATATTTCTTACTTCCGACTCTGGCGATGACAACGTGGTCTCGAAACACACATTACCTGCAGGAGAGAACGGTCGGTGGAAAATGCTCGCGTAGCGTTTGAAGTGCCGTTCCGACGCGCGCGGACCCGCCGAAGCAGCATGAAAATGTTGCTTTTCCCGATATGCTCTCTCGCCCGAAGACTGAAGCGAGCTCGAAGCTCGCACGCACACAACGACGAGCCGCGGAGAGCGATGCCACGCCGCATGAACGCGGTGGTGCGCTCTCCAAACATGTCGGACAGAGAAAGCGCGGCGTTCCTTCCCGCTTTTACGCTGCTCGGTTGAAGCAGCATAAACGCACACAGACACACACTCAGAGACAGAAACGATGTGAATGCAAGCGTTGCATAGCAGCAGCATCAAGCGGTCTGGACAGGATGAGTACAAGCGTAGCACGAAGGAAGAAGCGAGACATCGAATGGCCGCTCCGTTGTAGGATAAAAACGAGATGGATGCATCCCCGCCACGGTGCGTTTGTGTTTGTGGAAGCAATAAAACAGCGCACACTTTGATTCAACATGCAAGCGCGCAGCATAATTTGTAACTACTTGGCACGACCCCTCGTTGGTACGTGATAAGATTGTTTACGAAATTGGCGTGCGCTGGTCGGGTTCGAGTCATATAAAAAACGGTCACCCCTACACCATGGGGAAGGCCGTAACTGCAGCGTTGGATAGAATAATGGCGTGTGGCGTACGTGCGGTTTGGCGGGCAAACGAAGATATCGGAGGGAACACCTCCGGAGCTCACGCATACTCAAGCGATACGCATGTCGACGTGCTCTATCTCGCGTGGTGGTGGTGATCGTAGCTAGCGTATCGAGCGCTACGAAACGCTAGGTCGCTCACAGAAGGGCCCGCCGTGAGTGGCATAACCTCGAGCGGGTCCAAAAGCCAACATAAATGCATGCTGTCGCCGTCCAACGTGTGGGGAGAGGCGCGAAACCACCCATTCCCAGGGTCTCGGTGTTTTTCTTGGACCATCATCTCGATTCACCCAGCATCCGACCTTCTCTCGGCGTAACTCAATCTCTCGAAAGGCCTCCTCGAGGTGGCATGGAATGAAGGGTCTTCTCCTCCGTCGGGGGTCTCCGGTATTCCATTCATCGTTCATAAGGGCAGGATTTTATCCTTGCTCGGTACCGATGACCTCACGATCCGGGGAGGCACGGGTCAGCTTCGCATGTAAATCAATCCTAAAAGAAGACAAACAACAACACCCGGGGGATTCCCCGCGTGCACCGTCGTGTAAAACCTGTTCTCTTGGCACGACCCCCCGGTTGGTACGTGATAAGATTGTTTACGAAATTGGCGTGCGCTGGTCGGGTTCGAGTCATATAAAAAACGGTCACCCCTACAACATGGGGAAGGCCGTAACTGCAGCGTTGGATAGAATAATGGCGTGTGGCGTACGTGCGGTTTGGCGGGCAAACGAAGATATCGGAGGGAACACCTCCGGAGCTCACGCATACTCAAGCGATACGCATGTCGACGTGCTCTATCTCGCGTGGTGGTGGTGATCGTAGCTAGCGTATCGAGCGCTACGAAACGCTAGGTCGCTCACAGAAGGGCCCGCCGTGAGTGGCATAACCTCGAGCGGGTCCAAAAGCCAACATAAATGCATGCTGTCGCCGTCCAACGTGTGGGGAGAGGCGCGAAACCACCCATTCCCAGGGTCTCGGTGTTTTTCTTGGACCATCATCTCGATTCACCCAGCATCCGACCTTCTCTCGGCGTAACTCAATCTCTCGAAAGGCCTCCTCGAGGTGGCATGGAATGAAGGGTCTTCTCCTCCGTCGGGGGTCTCCGGTATTCCATTCATCGTTCAGCTTCGCGCCAACGTAACGTAACGAAACGCCGTTTCCGCTCCCTTCCCTTAGATGGCAAATTGAGGGCAAGTTGTTTTGTACCAGAAGGGAACGTCTGTTTTGCTGCTCCCTGCAAACGTCGTTGTGGCCGATTGTTGAATGAATGGGCGTTGGAATCCGCGGGACCGATGACTATCCGGTTTATAGAGAAATGCATGCCGTCCGTGTTTTTCATCAATGTCTAATGTGCGTGAGGTGGGTGTGCGGGCTGGATGTGGTTGGCACAAGCCACACAAAAGTAGAGAGTGGATGGCCACCACACCTTAATGAGACGCGGTTTCGCGCTTTCAATTGCAGGAATTCATTGGATTCTTGTTTATGGCTAAAAAAGAAGATAATGTTAAATTCATTATCATTCTCATCACAGATTCATTAGATTGTGACACCAAATCGCTTAGCACACAGCAACATTACATTCCAAAGTATTCTGGACGATCGAAACGATGCACTATTCATGTGTATTTCAACATACGTACACTCAATGTATTCTAATCGATCGCATTCCTCACTAGCATTTGCAAGCGTGGCTTGAAATTATCATCCATTCCGAGCGGACAAACACCTTCTTAATTGCACGACGAGACAATACCAATGCCTGTATAAGAAGCAGGAGGGAAAATCGCAACTTGGTCATGGTCGGTCCCCAACCGACTGCTAATAGAGAAGGTCAGGCATAGCGACAAGCCACTGTTTTCCTCATGACAATAGCACACCAAACATTCCTAACCTAACCCTTTGATGTTTATTCTGAAAAACATTCGAATTGCCATCAGAGAGTGAGAGAAGAATCGCGTTGGGACGCGCTGGAACCGTAGCACGTTTTATCAGCGAACGCACATTCGTTCGTTTAGAACCCAATCAAGCTGACATCTCGAGACGGACACACTATCGGTGTGCTGCACACCACCAGGCAGCGCCAGGGCACGTTGCCATTCCGTCGTTGTTGACCCAGCGCGCCCGGGCTGTGTAAACAGAATGATTTACCCACCCGCGGAGCGGTGCATCGGGGTTCGCGGTAAATACACATAAAATTACGCTAGTTTTCTTGCATAGCTGATGATGACGCTTATTATGCTGTCGCCGTCCAACGTGTGGGGAGAGGCGCGAAACCAACCATTCCCAGGGTCTCGGTGTTTTTCTTGGACCATCATCTCGATTCACCCAGCATCCGACCTTCTCTCGGCGTAACTCAATCTCTCGAAAGGCCTCCTCGAGGTGGCATGGAATGAAGGGTCTCCTCCTCCGTCGGGGGGTCTCCGGTATTCCATTCATCGTTCAGCTTCGCGCCAACGTAACGTAACGAAACGCCGTTTCCGCTCCCTTCCCTTAGATGGCAAATTGAGGGCAAGTTGTTTTGTACCAGAAGGGAACGTCTGTTTTGCTGCTCCCTGCAAACGTCGTTGTGGCCGATTGTTGAATGAATGGGCGTTGGAATCCGCGGGACCGATGACTATCCGGTTTATAGAGAAATGCATGCCGTCCGTGTTTTTCATCAATGTCTAATGTGCGTGAGGTGGGTGTGCGGGCTGGATGTGGTTGGCACAAGCCACACAAAAGTAGAGAGTGGATGGCCACCACACCTTAATGAGACGCGGTTTCGCGCTTTCAATTGCAGGAATTCATTGGATTGTTTCTTGTTTATGGCTAAAAAAGAAGATAATGTTATATTCATTATTATTCTCATCACAGATTCATTAGATTGTGACACCAAACCGCTTGGCACACAGCAACATTACATTCCAAAGTATTCTGGACGATCGAAACGATGCACTATTCATGTGTATTTCAACATACGTACACTCAATGTATTCTAGTCGATCGCATTCCTCACAAGCATTTGCAAGCGTGGCTTGAAATTATCATCCATTCCGAGCGGACAAACACCTTCTTAATTGCACGACGAGACAATACCAATGCCTGTATAAGAAGCAGGAGGGAAAATCGCAACTTGGTCATGGTCGGTCCCCAACCGACTGCTAATAGAGAAGGTCAGGCATAGCGACAAGCCACTGTTTTCCTCATGACAATAGCACACCAAACATTCCTAACCTAACCCTTTGATGTTTATTCTGAAAAACATTCGAATTGCCATCAGAGAGTGAGAGAAGAATCGCGTTGGGACGCGCTGGAACCGTAGCACGTTTTATCAGCGAACGCACATTCGTTCGTTTAGAACCCAATCAAGCTGACATCTCGAGACGGACACACTATCGGTGTGCTGCACACCACCAGGCAGCGCCAGGGCACGTTGCCATTCCGTCGTTGTTGACCCAGCGCGCCCGGGCTGTGTAAACAGAATGATTTACCCACCCGCGGAGCGGTGCATCGGGGTTCGCGGTAAATACACATAAAATTACGCTAGTTTTCTTGCATAGCTGATGATGACGCTTATTTATGCCCGAGGCGTGACTCGGCAGGAAGCTCGGCAGGAGCGATTCGCTCTTGCGATCAATCCGATGTAGGTGTGTCTTTTGCCCCTACCGATGGGCGGCAACAAATCATTCCGCAGTTTTGCTGCTCCCTGCAAACGTCGTCGTGGCCGATTGTTGAATGAATGGACGTTGGAATCCGCGGGACCGATGACTATCCGGTTTATAGAGAAATGCATGCCGTCCGTGTTTTTCATCAATGTCTAATGTGCGTGAGGTGGGTGTGCGGGCTGGATGTGGTTGGCACAAGCCACACAAAAGTAGAAAGTGGATGGCCACCACACCTTAATGAGACGCGGTTTCGCGCTTTCAATTGCAGGAATTCATTGGATTGTTTCTTGTTTATGGCTAAAAAAGAAGATAATGTTATATTCATTATTATTCTCATCACAGATTCATTAGATTGTGACACCAAATCGCTTAGCACACAGCAACATTACATTCCAAAGTATTCTGGACGATCGAAACGATGCACTATTCATGTGTATTTCAACATACGTACACTCAATGTATTCTAGTCGATCGCATTCCTCACAAGCATTTGCAAGCGTGGCTTGAAATTATCATCCATTCCGAGCGGACAAACACCTTCTTAATTGCACGACGAGACAATACCAATGCCTGTATAAGAAGCAGGAGGGAAAATCGCAACTTGGTCATGGTCGGTCCCCAACCGACTACTAATAGAGAAGGTCAGGCATAGCGACAAGCCACTGTTTTCCTCATGACAATAGCACACCAAACATTCCTAACCTAACCCTTTGATGTTTATTCTGAAAAACATTCGAATTGCCATCAGAGAGTGAGAGAAGAATCGCGTTGGGACGCGCTGGAACCGTAGCACGTTTTATCAGCGAACGCACATTCGTTCGTTTAGAACCCAATCAAGCTGACATCTCGAGACGGACACACTATCGGTGTGCTGCACACCACCAGGCAGCGCCAGGGCACGTTGCCATTCCGTCGTTGTTGACCCAGCGCGCCCGGGCTGTGTAAACAGAATGATTTACATCGATCGCATTCCTCACTAGCATTTGCAAGCGTGGCTTGAAATTATCATCCATTCCGAGCGGACAAACACCTTCTTAATTGCACGACTAGACAATACCAATGCCTGTATAAGAAGCAGGAGGGAAAATCGCAACTTGGTCATGGTCGGTCCCCAACCGACTGCTAATAGAGAAGGTCAGGCATAGCGACAAGCCACTGTTTTCATCATGACAATAGCACTCCAAACATTCCTAACCTAACCCTTTGATGTTTATTCTGAAAAACATTCGAATAGCCATCAGAGAGTGAGAGAAGAATCGCGTTGGGACGCGCTGGAACCGTAGCACGTTTTATCAGCGAACGCACATTCGTTCGTTTAGAACCCAATCAAGCTGACATCTCGAGACGGACACACTATCGGTGTGCTGCACACCACCAGGCAGCGCCAGGGCACGTTGCCATTCCGTCGTTGTTGACCCAGCGCGCCCGGGCTGTGTAAACAGAATGATTTACCCACCCGCGGAGCGGTGCATCGGGGTTCGCGGTAAATACACATAAAATTACGCTAGTTTTCTTGCATAGCTGATGATGACGCTTATTTATGCCCGAGGCGTGACTCGGCAGGAAGCTCGGCAGGAGCGATTCGCTCTTGCGATCAATCCGATGTAGGTGTGTCTTTTGCCTCTACCGATGGGCGGCAACAAATCATTCCATTTGTTCTATTTAAACGCTGAATTTATCGCTTCATAAACAATGCGCTTCATTGTTTGTGTTCTGTTCGATAAGTAGGATTACAACTTGTATAAAGCTGTCGCCTCAATGCGGTCGGCTGGGCTCAAGTATCATCCGTTTGCAATCAGACAACATAATCGTCGCAACCGAGTCCTCCTTACACAACATGCCCCACACGCACTCGATGTGATTGCGATGACATGGGCGTTTTGTTTGATGGCCTGAAGACGCTCCATCCAGGTGGGTTGTGTGTGTGTGTGGAAATGCGAAACCGGGAGCATGCGAACGAACCAAAAATTTGCTGCGCAATTCCCTTCGCGGGGTCACGGCAGGCCCGACACACACACGGATCTGCTGGGGAGGTTTCCGTCTCTGTCGCACACCTTCAGATCGTCGGAAGGGACACGGCTGCACTTTCGCGCAGGGTACAGTAGAAGACAACGACCGCAGGGTGTGACCGGGCGTTCTCGGGACGTTTAATGATCGGCTTTAAATCACGTGGCGTGGTTTTCTTCTACAAAAAGAGCAGAAATATCATGAAAAGGATTAAAAATAGGGCGCATACTACAAGAAGCTACCTGTCATTGTTCGAAAGAGTCGTTTTATGGTGACAAATACAGCCTCTTCACCTCACACCCGGTGTTTGTGTGCGGCCGGGATTAACATCCGCCACCCACCCCGAGAGTTAAGTGATAGATAACAACCTCCTGCCACGAATAGTGCATCCCGAGGAGAGTTTCCGTGCATTCGGTCAAGATAGTGTGCGACCAACAGCGCAAACCAAACAAAACCCATCCACGAACGATCATCATCTGCGAATGACCGGCGTTCCAGGGCAAAAAACGTGACGCCAATCGGCACCGGTTTGAACGGGTATGCACCGGTGCAGGTTGATAATTGTGCACTTGCGCGGGAAGAGTAGCGACAAGGTAGGGCGGGCATTGTATAAAATAAACATTAGAATCTAGCCAAGTACTTGTTGTACTTTGCTGCGGCTTCGGTGGATTGGGAGGGGGTGGAAAGTGATCCCATCGTTGATAGAAACTATGTAAGAGGTTCTCTGTTTGATCTTCCTCCCGTTTCATTTCCCGTTGTCCCCACAAATGACAGGCTCTAATGGCTTTCAAAACAGCGAGTCCCCCTTCGGAGCGATGCAAATATAAACGTTGCGCAATAGCAATTCGTGCCGCTGGAAAGCTGCTGATCTACGGTACGGATCGCACCTCGCTCTCCAGGACAGGAAGTGGTTCGATCCGGTTCTGTGCTCGCCGGCTGAAGCGGTTTCGGCGGAGGAGAGTTATCGACGCGGGTTGGCCATGGGAAATTAATCGACTGATGGTGATTTACAAGTCGTGACTAGTGGGCAGGTGTACCGGAAAGTGAAAACTCAAAACAAGCCAATTAGTTTCTATTGCGAACTGGATGTTGGTTTTTAGTATCTCGCCATTTTAAAGCACCAGTACATGGAGATTGGCCTTACCATCTCACTATGGTTTTACTGCCAACTTAATAAAGCCATTCACTTTGTTGAGAGCTAGATACAATTGAATGAATAGTTCAATAACAATTTCCCTCTGATGCGATCCGCGTATCGCTCTAAATAATCTAAAAACATTTTTATATAATCAGTTCCATGTTTCGAAACAATCTCCACGGAACGAATCCACTTATCTTGCCATGCATACATTGTACTGAAACTAGTTCTTTCAAGTGTGAATTGGTATCATCTTACTTTCAAGAAAAACAATCGCTGTACTTTGTTTGAAGAGCTGATAATGATTGTTGCAATAAAGCATGACATAACGTGCAACTAACTATTGGATATATCTTGCTATGGCTATACTGAATGTTTTATGATAGGCAACGGGTTACAAGAACCAAGAACCGATGTACCGATTACATGAATTAAGGGCCAACACTTTCGCCTTCCAAGCCCTTGTTTTCCCACCGGTAAACCCAAAGCAATCCGCAGTGAATAATCGATGCGCGCACAACCAGCAATGTGATGCATATTATTCCGTTAATTATCATTTCTTGACACCCGGCCAACCGATCCGCACGCGGGAAACCGGTCAAACATGGGCTAGCTGACCGGGATCGAGTGGGGCAAAAGTTCCATCCATTAACCTAGATCGGTGAAGAAAGTTTTCCGTTCCCGCGCAAGCGATGGCCACAGGACGAAAATGCATGCCGCCGAGCAAATAGAGACGTTTATCATGCGTGCATCGTGCACCGAGACATTCAAGTATGCCCAACACACTGCACGATGACGTGATGCGTTGGGCTTGAAAGGAAGCGCGCTGCTTCGTCCTATCTCGAGCGTTTGATTAATGATGCATCAATTTCTGCCCATTTGCCATTTGCGGTGATGCAATGAAGGCACACAGGAAGAATAGTGCGGGAATTCTTTAGAATTGGATAAGAATCGCAGGCAGGCATCGTGATTGATTGCAACGGCAGGAAGTCCGTTTCATGGATGCGCCAATTCATCGTTGAGAAACAGGATTAAGCGGTCTCTTTTTCCAATTGAAGCCACTGGTTCTGTTGATAAGTGATTTTCCAAATATTATTCCAAAGAAGAGACTTACGTATATGTGATCTTTTTGAAAGGCAAATAGTACAAACATTCCTTGACAATTTGTATACAATGATTTCGTACATTAGGATTAGACTCGAAGATTCAATGGCCTTCGCGTCCATCACATGCAATGTATCAAGGTCATTTATATGGTGTAGCTTCCTCACTCGTTTCTACTTGTTCTGATCAAATGTAAAATTAACAAGAAACGTTTTCTGCAACGTCGCTTCTGCTCCGCAACAAAACGGAGCTGAACGTCTATGTTTCGCTCGTACAATCTCTTCTTATCACGCCTTCGGCTTGCATTCACCCACAGCCACACTGCTGCACCCACGAAGCTGAAAAACAAAGAAGCAAACCCCAATAGAGGATGGTCCACCGCCAAGGCGCTACTCACCCAATCCGATGCCGTTGAGTTGGGATTACTTTCCGTGGCTATTTTCTCGCCCAGCCGTGATTGCACAATGATCTGGGCAGCCTTCATCGCCAGCTGGCGGATGTACTTCTCGAGGCTGCTGCGATCTTGCAGACTCGCTTGCGTTGCCATCGTGCTGGACTCTTCCACGGGCGACCCGTTCTTGCGTTCAAGCGCTAACGACCAGCGCACGATTTCTTTCTTCTCGATAAACACCGCCGTACACTTTTCCACACCGTTTCGATTTTACCGATGACGAACGATTTTCCTTCCACCGTAAGCGCGAAAACAACAAACAAGATTTCCACTCAACACAGCAGCAACAACAAACACTCACAAAGCACTGCACGTTTCACGGGAGCTTCCAGCCATCGTGGAGCTATGGGGAGGGAAACTTTCGGTGAACCGTGATACCAGACGCGGAAATGAACCGGAAAACTATCGTACCGAGGATGGAAATTCACGAAAAACTGGGAAAATTTCGCAAATTCTTCAGCGGACGAAAAAAATGATGACAATTCATTTGACAGCTGTTCTTGTTGTTGTTATTTGCAGCCGTCAAATGTGTCAAATCATGCGAGCAGTTTCGAGCACGGCCAGCCGGCCTCCACTGTGCCCAGGTGGGTGACCGCGAGAGCGACCAAAGAGCGAGCAGAAGCGAAGAAGCGAGATGAAAGAAAATGAATTTTCTAACAAACGTCCACGTTCTTCGCTGGCGGTATTTTTGGATCATAGAATAGCCAAGTTTTTAGTAATTAAACTGTTAGATAAATTTCGAGAAAACGCGCCTGCG
>KZ072199.1:15983-28293 GCA_002091845.1 Anopheles cracens
TCAACATTTATTCAATAAATATAATTGCTCTAATTTCATCCCAAAGAAACCAGTTTGATTCATAATTATAGTTATATTTAATATATTACATACATTTCACATGAGTTTTTTTTTAATATTATGCATTAGAAATTATTCCAGAGACCCCAAAGCTCAAGGAATCAAATGGTAATATTATTTAACTAAACACATTATTTGGCTAATTATTTTTTTAAACCTCATTTATCCTTGTATATCCTTCTATTACCTAGAGGCAATACTATTGACAATATTTAATTTGTTCTTATTCCACCATCATCCCACATGTGTCATCCAATCTCGCCATGATGAATTAATTGAAGAGTATCATTCCTTCTTCAATCCAAGCTACCGCCCGGTAGCACCATCGCATTATCTTTTATCTAGAAAATGATACGAATTTTTCAAACCATCCCACCGGATGCGGTAGATTGGACCGAGACCACGTATACTCTTGCATTGGTGAAATCGAATACAATGATAGACAAAACCAACTTATGCAACGGGGAAGGCAGCAGTAACGAAACAAAATACGTTCATGCGGAGAAGAAAACCACAAAAGTTTTCTGTAGAATCCCCCCCCGGCGAACGGAACGGAACTGACAAATGAACGTCTTGAGGGTGGACCCGCGTGGCGATGAGGCGACGGGCAAATAAGTGTCACCTTTTTTATTTGATCATTAATATTCTATAAATATTATGGATGTGAATGATATTATTCTCACATTCATTTTGCTCACCTTTTTTTCACCTTTGTTCGTGGTTCTCGGCGGTGTCGCACACACTTTCCCATTTCTCCCATTTATGCTCTATCGTTTATCGCCTTCTCTTCTGTCCCTCTTGCTTTGCTGCTCTTCGCTCGTTTCGTCTTACTCCGAGCTCGTAGCGTTCGTTGTTCTGAGGCGAATGCATTCGCTTCGTGCTATTGATGACCGTCCGGGCTAGTGTTTGTGGTTGTATAATTGCGTCTTTGTATGTTTCCGTGTTTGGCGCTGTTATGCTTTCATTATGCCGAAATAAGGTATCTCATTAATATTCGGGTTCGGCGTAGCTTACCGCTCCGGGTCCAGGCCGCGCAGCACCGGGACACACGGTGCGTAAACAAACATTAAAGCCGCAGCTTCAGAACTGCGTGTGTCTGGCCGGGAACGCGAGAACAGTGTTGGGGCCGTTCGTACGTACTTTGATGAGGTGTGCGGGTGTGAAAAGTTAAAGTGTGAGACTGGTGCCACGCAGCGGCTTGGATGTGGCTGTGGATGTGACTCTGTTTGAATATTAATAAAACTTATGCATCATTCAGCCGGAATGCTCCGTCAGGTTCGGAACGGAGAAGCGGACGGGCGTATGCACCACTTACAATCCACAGGCGGTCCTCAAGGGACGGACCACTCTTCCGCCGACGGACGGGCAAAAGGGAAGTCGGATGGATGGCGCGCCGTTATCTGATGATATGGGTGTAGTTTGTAGTTTGCCCCGGCAATTGACGGAGGTAAGCAACACAAGGGTGCAGCAGCTTTAGCCTCGAGGGCTTTGTCACTGATTAAAATTCGGACGCACAGCGCACGAACCTGTAGCTTTAATATTCACGAGCACCGGTGGAAGTTAGGTTGAAGCGTGCCTCTAATGGAATTCAAGAAGCTCTCTTTAATACCGTCCGTAAAAGCTCGGTAAATACTTCACCTGTAAAATTGCACGGAGGGAGTTAAGAACGCATGTGCGTAACGAGAACAGCGAGTTAAGAAGCATTCAGTGCTGTTTATCTTAATCTTGAAAGAACACAATAAAAATAAATTAAATTTGTCGGTAGTGTCATTAGGTGATGTCAAATGGTTCCTAATACCTCATTAAAAGGCATGTATTATATAAATTGTTTAATAAAGTAACAAAAAAACACTATTTTATACATTACATTATCAAGTACTATCAACTGATCTATTTCATGGTTTTTACTGTAGATGAAATTTCATGTTTTTTATTTTTTTCAATACTTTATTTCATTTCTTTTAGTATTACAAAAAGTGTATAATGTCTTATAAACGAGTATTTACCAGCAACTTGCTTGCTATTTGTACGTATTTATTTTTCTTTGTTTTTAATATATATATTTATAGACCAAACGATCTAGGAAATCTTCACAAACCAGCGTACCAGTCTCTAACCAGCGTACCCGGTCTCTATTTTTGTCTGTCTATCTGTTTCGCTATAACAAGTATAAAATCGCTCAACAATAAATTGGATAGAAGATCTCCGACCGAAGATCTTGCACGATTTATATAAAAACAACTATATTGTATAAACCGATATTTGTTAGTTTCTGGCTAGCAAACGTTCGCCTCTATCTATTTTTACTTACTCTTGTCTTACTTTTGTCTTTTATTTTTTATTTCATTTTGTAAGTCATTTTTATCAATCAACTTCTTTCTTTCAATCTTTCAATGCTTAGTCGAATTTTCAATTCATTTTTATTATAATTTCGGGTTATTTAAGACTTCAACGATTTAGCTATAATATCGTTACACGACAATGCAAAATGGAAATAATGAATTTTCGAATGTTTCAAAAGAAAGAAGCCTTATAATTAATAATATAGATTTTAACGCATGTTCTATTTTATTTTTAAGTTTTACACACACATGAACATCCATACGCCTGGTTTTAGCTTTCTCGCTTCAAGTGAATCCCAGAAAGAGACGAACATATTCATGGTGTAAACGGTAAAAATATAGAAAAATATATTAAAAATCTTTCCGAAAAATCCCGTCTGCCACATGTTTACACCGGTAGTGGATAACACCCTTACCGTACGAGCATAACATACCGCGACATACCGTACCCAGCATAAGAACTCGTGTGTTCCGCTATGCGAAGAATTCGCCCAGCACTCGCGCCAGCATCCACTCATCCTTTTGCTGAGTTCCGCCACCCAAAAACTGAGCTACTAAAAACAGGTTCTCGGCTGCGACTGCACGCGCGGCCCGACTTCGGTCCGAAGCCCGAAACCCGAAGCCATCGTTTGGTGACATACAAGATGGCCACACGCCGGTGGGGGAGTTTGCGGTGCGCGTGGTGGTCCCAGCGCTGTGACGGATTCTGGAAGCGGGCGCACCAGCGGGCCGCGATCTCGTCCGTCGCTTTCAGTTTCCTTTCTGCCACGGTGCGCGAAGCACACGCACGCTGCCCGGTTTCTCGTTCGCGCGCGGGGTTCCGCGTTCCGCGAGTTTCGCGTAATGTTTTCGAGCTGCTGTGAGAACCGACGTTCGGTTTGCCGCGTGACGCTGGTACGTTAGGAAGCCGGCCCTCCTTCGCGCACCGAAAACGCAAAATCGATTTACGCCCGGCCCTTCGATGAACTCGCTGTTCGAACGCGCTTGGAAGGAAGCGGCCAGCTCGATGCACTCAGGTGCAACAATGCAAATAGCAGCGCCGGACCGAAATCCAATTCAGTCAAATTAGCGAAAGGAAAGCACCAGTGTGTGTGTGTGTGTGTGTAGGTGATGTGCGCGGTATGTGCGTGTGGGTGTGCAGCGGGTAGTTTTTCCAAACTGAAAACGGAATGCGGGAAAAATCGCAGCAAGCGGTGGGTTAGTTTGCCGTTGTTGCTTCCGTTCGCCCACCTCCCTGCTGGGTTGAGTCGAGTTTGCCGTTCTCTGCCTGCGGATTGTGAAGTGTTGTTTGCCATTTTCCACGGTTTTGCAAGCGTACATGCTACACACACACCCACACGCCCGCCCAACCCCTCGGTGGCCATGTTTGTTATGCTAATCTAGTTTAATTGAATGCACAAACGGTACGCCCGGCTCTGTTTCCCTGACCCTGGGAAAAATGTGTTTTCTAGTGCTTCCTTCCCGTGCAAAAGTTTGTGAATTGTGGCGCTTTTCAACCTGCTAAACCGATGCTTCCCCCTCAGCTGGGAGCCGTGTTTGTGAACGAATGTGTGTGTGCCTACGAAAAGAATGTTTATTATTGTTTTTTTTAACATAAAATAAATTGTTGATATTTTTCAGAAATCATAATTAAAAAGTGACTAGCATGCGAATGGTTATGTGAAAAGTGTCTGTGAAGCAAAAAAGAAATACGCCAGTGATATTTTAGAGTGTGTAGCAGCAGCATAAAAGTATGCTCGCATGAAGATTAAACCCATGAAGCGTGTACTAAAGTGCTGCATCGGGTGGTTTTTCGTGTGCGTTCCGTCGCAGCCATAAACGACACATCTGGCACCGGTACGCGATAAGCAGCGAACCGGCCTGAACGAAAGTAAAATCGAGAAGAGAAAAAAAAACACGAAACTCAAATCCGCGGCGCAGCCTAATGACGATGACACATTATTCATCGGGCGCATCCAGCGGACAACAAACGGTTCGCTGTCAGCCCGGTTCGCTCGGCCAGCAGCCGCGCCCGGACGGAAATTAAACGATTCCATGTGAGAGCGGAACTCATCTTCCGGCTTGCAAGAAAAGCAGCACGAACGCGGTTGGCTGGCGCTGGCGGAGGTAAGTGAACTAGCCGCGGGCTGATTACGTCTGTCTTGCTTGTTTCTGGTTCGGGTACTTTGTACAATGTATGTAATTCTTCGAACCGATTGCTAGTGAGGCGAATGAAAGCGGGGCCGTTGATTAATGCTAAACTGATGCCCGTGTGCGGAGGCGAATTTTATGCTAATTATTTAATGGTGCTTTTTTTTCGTTTGTTTCGCTCTCGCTTTGTGGTTTGTCTGAACGTTTTAATCGGGTGGTTTTGCCTTTTTGTATGGCGCTGTTGTTTATTGAGCCGATCTGTGTTTCAATGGATGCGGTTGATTGAATAAAAATGGCGTTTATCGCTTATAGAACTTAATTAACATGGGCTGCTTTGGTACGGATCGAGTTGAAATGCTTTCGAAAATCGCATTTATAACCTTCTTTCATCCACTCACTGGGAAGCAATATTGATACTACTATTAAATGATTTTATATGGTTATATCGTATTCCACGCCATCACAGAATGTTTTGAGGCTGTTCATTTTAGTAAAATAAAACCCACACATATCCCAGAAAGATAACAACAAGTTCAAACTTCGTGAAACAACTTCATGAAACATGACACATTGAATGAAACATGGAACTTGAAGCATTTCCGATGTTTTGACTAGAATTTTGTTGTTTATTTTGTACTTCAGGCAAACGTTTTTTTTATTTCGGGTGAGAAGATGATTCATCCATGGAACAGCCTCTTGCTCTACTGACTCCTAAATGTTTGGTAGATTATATCAGATACAATGAGAATGTTGTGCTGTCTTGAACCAAACTTTTGGCCTTTCGAACCGGATTCTGACAAATTAAGTATGACCCAGATCTACTATCAGCAGTTTATAATATTAAAGAATATGATGTCAGAGGTGTAAGCATGTTTAATTATGTGTTCCTGTACCACATGTGAACTGTTTTGGCAGCTTTACTGGGTATATTGGAGGCTAGTTTGTTGTTTATTGTTCTCCAATCATTCATAGCTTGCAGAGACTTCATTACTTAATAGTTTTAGCGGAAGGTTAACGCTGTCCGTCTCTTAATGGATTTAAAACCGGCTTAAAAGTGCCTTATTTAACGTATCTATTATTAATGTAAGTAATTCTACTGTCATGACTAGACTGCCGTAGCTGAATAAGCACAGACTACCCGTTTATGGTAGTAGAGCTTAGGTAATAGAGCTCAGGTAGTAAATTCTGCTCCTGAATGCATTAATAAGGATGTCGTTAGATTTGGAAAGGGATTATGTCTTATAAGCTTATATTAGTGTTGAGATTATTTGGTGCTTGCTTATCATAAGTTCCAAAGTTTCATTTTTCCATATTGTAGTTTATGTCAGTTGTTGTATCTATAGTACACATCATCAGTTAACCTTTAGGACGCCTCGCCTACGTAACATACTACATTAAGTTAACTTTAAAATGTGTATTAAATATGAATAGACTGAAAAAAGACTTAGGTAACCAAAGAAAACAATGTTCCTCCTATTTTCTGCGTACTTTTCAAGATTATTGGAATCCTTCTCGATTAATCAAGGAATACTTTACTACACAAAACTCGCACACCATCCACCTTTCTCCGCGTACGGCTTAAAGGGCAAAGTTTTAGCCAATGCTTTGTCCGCCCCGCGTACGCAGGAGATTACGCTCGCGCGAGGGAATTAAATAATGCACTAAACCTTCGCGTGTCAACGCGGACTTCCTCGGGCACTGCGAAAAAGAAAGGGGTCGCCGGGCCTGTCCTGCGAGAGTGATTAATAACTCTCACCATCCCGTCCCGACCGTCCCAAAAAGTCGTCGTGCCTTCCCCGTCGAAACAGTGTCACGAAACACGGCGACACGCTCCTAGCCAGGTGACTCGGGACGGGCATGTCGCATCTGTCAGCGCTCTGTTTGGTATTTTTAGCCCTACAAGAAACGAAATTTTCCAACCCCGTTCTAAATAATACAAAAATAATGCATGATCTAACTGACGCCGGTGGGATTGGGTTGAAATATTTCCGCCACGTTCTAGCGAAGCGGCTTCCATCGATGCGCATCTCGTGCCTTTAAGCCGGCAAATGGGATTAGGAACCGCCGGAAATTGACCGTCCGGACGTCGTCGTCGTGGTCGTGGGCTTCACGGCGTCACCTTCAACACCGGAAGAACCCGGAAAGTCTCCCGTGGGACATTAGCGCGCCCGCTCCGTGCCGTCTGCCAAGATCCTGTTAAGGAGCAAAAAGGTACCGGGTCCCGAGCCGCGGCGTGATTACATGCTCTCGTTCCGGAAATCGGAAGTCCCTGGGAGTCCTTTTGTCTTCTGTGCTACTGCCGCTGCCTCTAGCATGTGCGTGCCTGCTAGGCAGAGAAATTGAATTATTGTTGGCGCAAATTTAATTCAATTTGGGATTTACGGTTGCCTGAGTATTTACCCCATCCATCGTCGAAACGGGCGGGCGAAATCAGCTTGCGGTGGTGGCGTAAAGTGGAGAGCATGTACAAAAAAAAGGAAGAAACGTATCTTATCATTCCATTCGGTGATTCGGTGATCGTTTTTTTTCCTTTGTCTGCGCGAAACACGACAACGCTTCACGAGCGCTTCGCACAAAACGGTGGAAAAGAAGTCGCTCGGTGGCATAAATCATGGGCCCTGATGAAGGTTGAATGTGGGAAAAACTTTTCGCTAACCCTTTCTCGGGGAGTCCCGGAGCGCCGGCCCTGTCCTGGACGGTTATCGAATTCCACGCATAAATTGCCGTTCCCGTCGACGTTCCCTCATCAGGGAAAGTTTGGCTGCTTTCTTCCGTGGGGGCGGAAAATTTTATCAAAAATATCTATCCCATGTTTTTGTGCGGTTGTATGTGTTTTTATCGCCGGCCGCCCTTCCACATTCTGTGGAATTGTTGTCAAAGTCACGCAAGGGCTCAAACTCGTCGGGGAATCCGACTTTTTTCGCCCTCTACGCCGCACCGCTAATGGCGGCCAAACAACATTTCAATCACCCTGGACGGGGGATAAACGGCCTATGCCATTTGCCAATTCAATTTTTCAATCAACGCCTCCACCCGACATCGATGCTCGGACACGGTGGGCGAGGAAATTAAGGATTTTCAATTTCAACCGCGTCACCGGGTCGTGTTTATTGGCGGTGTCTTTTTTTTATGAAGTTTGTGGTTTTCCCACTTTTTGTCACGTTCACGACCTGCCGAAAGCCGGTGGTTCCCGGTTGGCCATGGGTTATGCGGCAATATATATATTCGCAGCTAAAGGGGTTCCGTGTGAAGAAGTCAAACTCGAGCAGGAGCGACCACAAATTATCATAAATTTCGGTTCCGGAAGGTTAAATCGAAGGTGCCACGATACAAAGGTTCGATGGATCTTCTTCAGACCGCAAGTTGCCGTTTTTCACCACACGGCAGCCAATTTCGGGCGCCGTTTTTGAATACGGTATTGTTCACGACACACTCACAAGGGAAAATGAAGGGAGGTTGAAATTTGGAAAGGTTCGTACCCCACGGGGAGGGAGTCTGTATTTTGGGCGAAAGGCCAAACAATCGATGGCATTGGAACGGGGGAATGTTAGTTTGAAACTTGTTTTAATGATAGTTCGGGAAGGCTGCGCACTACGGTTGAAATATTGGTAATGTTCATGATAAAAATAGCAAAATAATTAGCTACTTCAGAAACTCAATTTCAAGTTGCGCGGACTATTTCCCCAATTTTGTCTTGCACGGTGCCGTGCTAGCAGCGGACAGTGATGTACCTCGTTTGATTTTGTTATCAATTCAAATGAGGATTCAGTTGTTTTTACTAATAATTAAAGCTCACTCCGATTACCTCTTGTGTCTTTGCGTGAATTGCTTGATGTTTTCGATATGACTCTTTATATTGTTTTCTTTTAACAAAACATATTTTCAATACCTTTGCAAACGGAGTCTGCTAGGCGACAATACTTTTTTATATTTTTCTAAAACTTTCAATAAATTAAAAAAAATCATAACGATTCAATATTTAATTTATGAAATCTTGAAAGTTTTGTTTGTATGATAAATAGTAGTTCTTCAACAACAATTAAACAATAGTAGTTATCAACAAGAAGTATAAAAAGGAAAAATAGATCATCTTCAAATAGATAATATTAAGAGACCTTCAGAGATGCAATCGACTTTTCGACGTTTGCATAAGAAACGAAAGAAGCCATAAAGGCTCAAAGAACCTATAAACAATACAAAGAACAACATCAATCTTATATTGATTTTAGTCATGAATAGAAAAAAACAGAAAAAAATAATGAAAAGTATTTTAAATGATTTAACATTAAGTACCAATTCATAGTTTACATTTTCATACAGATGACTTTTGTAAATGACTAATACCATTTTACAGGTTCACATTCGCGACGTTTTCACCAATCTGGCTGATAGCAATACTACTTCTCAAAATTTTAAAATATGTGTTATGATTTTTTGCTCTATTATTTAATACGATTTTGCATTTTTATACCACAGCTCATAAATTTTATTATTATACTATAGATTACATCATAGCATCATAGATTCATCATAGCTTATTGTGTAGAGTTAAGTAACGGATTGAAATATTATATTTCGAATAAATGATGAAATGTTTGCATCAAAAAACATCATTCATGGGTACCTAATGGTACATCACTGGAAAGCATACTTTCTCTGTGAGTTCTCATTTCAAACGTTCCACGAAAAAAAAAACCCTCACACACGCTGGTGTTCCGCAGTACGACAAGAATTATAACGATGGGCTTAAAGTTAAGTGATTCCTTCACTTTCCTGCTGCAAACTGGCCGGCCCCACCAGCCCCACGCATTTGCTAACCCCTTCGGTGGCTTCGGTGGCTTCTTGTTTTTGCTTCCAAAATCGATAAAGCAACCCGCATCCCGGGCCGTTCGTTTCCCGAATGAAAATTATGCTAACACGACCCCCTGGCCACGGCGGGTCGTTGAAACTTTCGCACAAATTTGTCACCCTCCCATCCCCGAAATGGAGTAGTTGAACGGTGACTTATGGGGGAGGAAGAGTTGAGCGTGAGCGTGTGCGTTTCTTTTTTGCTTGCTTTCTCTCGGCCGTCCTTTTACCCCGTGAAACCGACCCTGACTGATGACGAAAGTTGGCCGTGTCAGCCGGCGCTGTGCGGAAGGCACGCGAGAAGCGAAGAAAAGTGGAAAATTTTTCGGAAGAAATTGAAAGTAGTGAGTGAGAGAGCAGCGATAAAAAAAAACAGGAAAATTGAAAAGTTCCATTAAATTAACCCCTCGGCGAAGGAGCGAGCGAGCGAACGAAAAATTGAGTGTCTGACAGGTTTGGGGTTGAAGACTTCGTTTTTTTTTATTTGTCACTTACACGAACAGCATTTCAAACGAGAATTCATTATTTTCCACATGTTTGAGCTCACTGTGAGGTTCGCCGCGTGCCTGTTTCCAGTAATTGTTTAAATCAAATTTCCCTCCAAACCGAGCAATATATCAATCAATTACATCCGGTTGTGCTGAACATCACACCTTCCCGCGTGCACTCTCAATTAGTTACCCCGGTGCTTTTCACGCCTCGCAAGGCGTTCAACAAGCCACACCGAACGCGCTCAATCAGGACGCGAAAGGGGTTTCTTAATCCGTTCCGTTCTCCAAACCCGTCCGCTCCAGAGGTGTCAAACTATTCGCCCGGATTACCTCGAGATGGTTCGAGGGCGTACAATGTTGACACAATGTTTCGGTGCGCCGGAAGCCGATTAGGCTCTGCCGGAGAGCGTCGACCCAAGGTGTACACAAAAGGAGCCGGGTTTGGCATCGCTATTTGCATAATAATTACAGCCGACGAGCGGAAGCTTGCACGAGGAAGCTTTTTCCTTCAGCGTACCTGATCGAAACTGGAAGCAGAAGCGATGATTGAGACGATGATGCCGTTGCCGCACACGAGGAAGCTTTTTCCTTCAGCGTACCTGATCGAAACTGGAAGCAGAAGCGATGATTGAGACGATGATGCCGTTGCCGCTGCAACGTCAGGACACGATGCAAGTGTTGTACCGTTCCGCTCACTACCGAAGGATTAGTAGCAGCAGCAGCAGCATCCTTTACAGCCACGAGCAAGAAAGCACACTCACTCAGCCCGGAACTTCGCTCCGGAAGGAACTCATCCATTATGGCGCTGGTTCCGGGGTCGAAGAAAAGGAGGCAGTCAATTGAAACCATCGACCATGGTCGGATTATCGAAGCTCAATGCGGGAGCCAGTTGTCTTTAAGGTGCCGGATCCCGAGCAAAGCTGCCCGAAGAGAGAGAGAGAGAGATAGGCAGTGCCGAAGAAGCTGTGTGTAAACTTTGCAAAACTAATTAATTCAAATCCCTTATAAAAACAAGTTGCCTCACTTCCTGGCGTTCTTATGATTTTAGCGCGCCCGCTTCGGTGGCTTCCGAGCACATCTCATATCTCCGGAAAGGGTCCGGCTGCAAGCTCAGACCGGCCACTTTTTTTTCCTTTCCGGGCAAAGAAACACACATTAGCTGGGCAGCTTTTCGGCTTTCAGGGTGGGCAATGTGAAAATAATGCTACGGAAAATTAATGCGTCCCAGCGCGGATCATGTTTGTCTTTTTCTTGGGCGAGCGAACAGAAACGTTGCCTTCCGGCAACCTTCACTTAGCGTGGCTTCTTGAAAAGCGAATCCAGTACGGATCGATCTTCCTTTCGAGTGGAGCAGACGATGATGCTATCGCAATTGATTTGTCTTCCCGCTCCCGTAGTTGACCTATATTTGGAGCGGATGGAGTGGGACACTCTGAAGGATATCTCCCGGTGCGACTCGATGTTTGCGCTCGCCAATCTTCCGTTAATCACCTTCGCGCGAAAGTTTTTTCAATTTTTGCTTCACCCCCGACGGGAGAGCCGGGCTCGTTATCGCGGCCTGGGGGATGCTGCGGAACGCCGAACGCACCACCCAGAAATGCAATTTATCGCCTAATTTACATCGAAACGTGTCACACGGTGGCACCGAAGCTCGCCTGTTGGTTGCTTGGTTGTTGCAAACATTTTTATCTTGTTTTGGGGGGCGCCTCTTCCTCGTTTCTTCTTCCCACTCCCGAAGGACTTCCGTGGCAAACCGTGGCGGGCGGATCGATCTCTTCCTTTTAACACTCTCGAAGCGCCTTCGCGTTCGATAAGAATCGAACGATTACGCTGCAAGGGGGGCTCTGCTCGCGCAAAACGAGTAAGTGAAGTCAAACAAGACTCCGCGGGGCCTTTCGGTGTGCCGGGATCCTTCCGCGTCCTCTTAATGGGGGCGAACGGCGGTGGAAAGCGAGAAACGCAAAAGTGAAGTGGAAAAAAACACACTCAAACACAGAGAGAGGAACGGAAGTGACGGAAACAAACGAAGATAGCTGCAGATAGCAGGAAATGGAATGTTGATGCGATGCTGATGCTTTCTGCCGGGCGCGTTCCGTACTCCCCCGCCACCCCGCGGGTTCGATTGGCGTGACGAGGGTGGAGCGTTTGATAAGGAAAAACCGACCCGGCGACGATCGTTCTCAGGTGTCGGCGGGTACTGATGGATCCGTGGTGGTAGCTTTTTTCTCTTCTCTTTTCTGGCATGCTTGCCGCTAAGTGTGGTCTCATTTTTCAAGCCACCTTTGCGTTTTTTTTTCTTTCGTTTGGTGATATTGCGAACGCCAGGGTGGTCGAAGGATTTTAAACCGATGAGGTCCGCTTTGTTTTGCTCGCTTGTTTGATGCTGGTGGCAAGGGAAATGGATTGCACCGTGCGGTCGTACGCTTATCGCTTGCGTTG
>KZ072199.1:43918-65079 GCA_002091845.1 Anopheles cracens
CATCTGCGCGATGTTAAGGTACGCTATTTTTGGGCCTAAAAACCCACCCCACCCATATCGCGACCGACGTGTGAAGCGGTGGGCATTGTAAGCGCAAATACCTAGTGCGTTGCAGCTGCGTGTGACAGCACACGGTATGTCCCCCGGCTGAAAGGTCATTTATTAGGCGTTTTTATTGCTCACACGTCCCCCGCGCGCGCGCGCGCCACCCCACGCGTGAAAGTAGTTTATTTAACTTCAAACACCGAATGCCAAACATAACACGGTGGGGGCGAGTTTTGTCAGAGTCACTACTCTCGCCGCGCGGACGGGCGCACGGACGGGTTGACGGGTAATCCACTTTCACGTAAATTATCACGATGTTTTGAACGGGCCGCGCTATCTTAACAGCCGAATCCCCGGTACGGATCACGCACACTCCGACTGTCTTAAATGCTGAGCAGTTCGAAACAGCTTTGCTGCTCGCACGGGCTCGGATTGGTGCGCCATTTTTCAGCGATTGTTGCAGGCAACCGATGTGACGTTATGTTTTACAACATTCTCGGCTGGGAATGCGCATAGGGCCACATGGGCGCAGGTGAGTTATGTTTGAAAGCATTCCTGTGTGTATTTATTTGTTACCAACATACTGTCAATTGTATGGGTACGAGCCATTCCACGCTATTTCTGTTTGTTTGTGTGCTACACATGCTTATAGATAACTGCTTATAGATTGATAAGGATGGTGAAGTAAGTCTCTCAAAGGATATTAAAGTTATGGTTGGGTGGAGCTCAATAATATTGTTTCATAAGACGATGAAGATCAACCTAAAAGTTTAATAGAAAATAGTAGCATTTTTAAGGAAAACCCCCAAACAATAACCTCAACCCTTAAAATAAGAGCTAAATTTTCGTCATAAAGGCGGTTTTTGGATAACTTCTAATAGTTTCACCACAAACATGAGTAAAAAAAACAAATTTCTGTTTATTGTGGCAGTGGTCATATTTTCGCTCTTCAGTTCTTTGAAACTGTGGTATAGTTATACCAGGTATTGTACTTAATGTATCACATTTGCTTTATTTTCACTCGCTTTCATTTTTTTCGAATTTTGGCAATTGGAACACCAAATGTTTTTGATCTTAGACTCGTTGTACACAAATTTAAAGAGTTTTAGATCTTTCCTTAGGTGACTTTTAAATTCGTGCAATCTTTTTCGAACATGTAGTTGAACTATGATTGATTAGTTGTTGTTTAAACAGAACAGTTTTTATTTGGAACGTGAGCAATCAGAGTGACAAGTTTCTCTAGAACTCTAATGTTGTCGCTCGGTTTGTTAGTAAAAATGACAAAATTTAAAAGATTGTTTTATGTTATGTTAAATTTAATTAGGAAGTGTTTTTGTGCAATGTTGTCTTGTTAAAGTGTAAATGAAAATGTATTTAGGATCAGTATAATCAGAATAATCCCTCATTTTCCATCAATAATGCATGCATTTACGTAATATTTAATAACCTATAGACTATTTAATTGTTTTTATACAATTTCATATTCTCTTTTGTTGTAAATTCTCTCAAAATTGCTTAGCCGTTATTAGCTATTTGAGATAAGCTTTTAATTTTTGTTTAAATTATTTTGAGTTTGATAGAGGCCGTTGGATAAAAAAACTTACTTGCACTTCAATTACTTTTTTAAGAAAAATCCTTTAAGTTTCGTCGATAACGATAAGCTACTTTAAATACTCCGCTCATTGTTCCTGCTCATAACGAAACTTATCTCGAGAGACTTTGTGTGTTAAATGAAAACGTTGACAAGATAATGAATAGTTTGAAACAGTGGTATGATAACTAATAAACTCGAATGATTAGTATAGTGAAATTGTCATTAATTTACGAAAAAACAGTTTGAACGAAACAACATAAATTAAAATGAAATTTTGTCCCAAAAAAGCACCCTGTGATGTGGTTACCATGTTCCATGCATGTCCCTTCATGCAACACACTGTGCTTGCTATCGTTATATCGACCGCGACCATACATTACCCACAGTTTTTTTTTGGGAAAAGCAGAAAAGCGCAACACTTTTGCCTCCTCCACCCCCTAAACCAAGCATCCATTTTATTAAAAGACTTTTAATTTAAAATAATCACACCTGTCCCAGTGCAGCGATAAGTTCCGGACCGCCGCGGCGCCTTTAAATGACGTCCCCGATGTGTGTTAAAGTTTCGCCGGTCGGCTTTCGCTTTCAACGCCACTTTAGCCCGGCCGTTCCGTTTTACGATTATAACTTTCGGCATCGGCGTTGGTTTGGTGGTCGCCATTTTACCTCCTGCCGTGCCCGACGATGTCCACGCGCCGGTGTCACTCGCCAAATTGGGCTTTGACGGGGTATAAAAATAAAACAGCTAACCTCGGAAGCTGTGTGGGGGTTTGCGTGTTGTTCCTGCAACCCCGCCCGACCGCACGCTAATGGATCTGTGTTGCTCCGATAAATTTCAAGTTGTGCCCGGGATGTTGTGAGCGAGTGGATTTTGAGGTTTTTCTCCCATTAGGCCCACTGTGGGCGCCGGGTGCGCGAGATTGGGATGATTTCGATCCGATCAAATATGCAGTGGGAGCTACCGTGTGCGCGGGAATCTTCTCTCCATATGGTGATTGAGCGCTCGTTTCTGTGCGCTCCATCGATCGGTGCGACGATTACGAGAAGTCCGCTTCGCTGCTCAGTGGATAAACGCTCAGGCCGGAACACACAGAGCCGAGCAGAGCGCAATCGAATACATCAGGTTTAGTTGGGCACGAACAAAAAAAAAACAACGGACAGAAAAATGCATCCCCACAAGATGGGCTTACGATGGGAACGATGGGTCTTGCAGCGAGGGCAACCGCGGGACTGATGGAGTTGGCGTGATAAAAATGGAATAACGCAAACGACCACGATCGATGCCACCACGACACCACGATGCACGAGGCGACCGGGTGAAACGATGGACAAGAAAATCGGAAGATAAATTCCCCACTATAAATTATGCTATCTTTCCTCGTTTTATGTTTTATTAAAGACCTCCAGCGGGCCGTGGACGAGCAGCGGCATCACTGCAGCCCATTGCAGCGAAGCCCGCAAAAGGGGGAAAATAGATTTTTCATTGCTTGGTCCCGCGAAACGGATGGCGAATCCGGAACGGAACGGACCGGTGGAGATGAAAATGGAATAGAATAAACACACAGCCATTCGCGGCCGGGTAAGCTCGAACACAAAAACCGATCCATTCCTTGCTGCACGTGTTGGCTGCTCGAAGGAATGAGGAAGAACATCGCCAGTGGGAAGAAAACCCTGGCAGGAAGAACTGTTGCAACTTTGGCGGGCGAAATAAATGAACTACAACCACGGGCCTGGTCGTGGTCAGGGATCCAATCGATCTGGCAGCTAGATGGAGCACGATTTGGAACTTCATCCCATGCCGAGATCTGTATCGGTCCAAGTTTTCCTGATCGCTTCACACCACCGCCTCTCTTCGCGTCTTGAAGCGGATGAACTCAAAGCCGCCCGTCGGACCGTTTCGAGAGGGATTAAATTATTGATACGGGTATTCATTATCACAGACGCCAGCCCCCGGGACACCGTTGCACCGTTGTTCGCGTTTAATCCTGTGGGGGGAAAAAAGGTGCAGCAGGAGCAGAAACGTTACTTAGGGGATTTTCGTGTACATCAGCATTTGTCAAACAGAAGGGTGTGTGTGTTTGTGTGCATTTATGTTTTGACAGCCGTCTCCCGCCCGGTGGGAGCCGGTGCTGAAGGGTTAATAATGCTTCATTGACACAGAGTTTTGATAGCTGCCTGACACGGGGTCGCCGATGTTCGGCAAGTAATAGGGGGTTACATCAAAGGCTGGACAGCCCCGGGACTGTTGCGCTTATCAATCGATATTAATCTTGCGCCTTTGAAGTGGGCAGGAATTTTCGGTGGCAGTGTAAGTCGGCCACGGCACGGTTGGAATGTTTCGGGCCGGCTGGAAATTTCAATCATAGTTGGTTTTGTTTTGAGAATGGTTGAAAAATGCTGCTTGATTGCGGTGTCTTTAATGTGTGCGACGAACGCAGTCAAATGGGCGTGTTTTGCATTCCCTTTTTGAGGGGGACAGTTATCTCAGGTATTTTGAGTGATACAGCACTTAATGTGGCTCAGTATCTTCACAGAGGAATTCAATCGGCTCGGATTATGTTGATTAAGATTGATTACTAGTAAGATTAGTGAACTACAAGTACCTGTGTACTTTCGTAATTATTTTGTCTTACACTAAATAAACTACCGAACAGATTATAATTTAATGAGAACACATGGATAGTAAATAAATGGTTGGAATAGACAGTTTAACAGAGAGAGTTACACGATTGATGTGCCAAATGAGTCATAACATGAATAATTCAAACAACCATTTCTTTTCCATTTTCAGGCACTCTTCCGGATGTGATCAACGTTAACTTGCTTCATTTGAACGGCAACGATCATCCTGGGTTTGGTCAGATTTGAATAGTTCTTCGTTACTTTAAAGGTAAAGCTATCTTTCTACTTATTAAAGTAAACTAATACCTGTAAATTCACTGCTGTATTAATAAGCGCACTAGTTGGAATACATTACGGAAGAAATAGAACATTCATTCAGTGTTTTTGTCAAGCAGATTGCATACTTTCTGGCTGGTTTAGTAAGCTAAACCCGCGATTAAACATGTTTCCCAGTCCAGCTGAAGAATCAGAACAAATCAATGAGCTCATTACTTTGCAGAGTGATAGAATCGGAGTTCCTAGGCTCCTAAAGAGCAAAAATTGCATCAAAAATCGCTATAAAATAGTCATTATTTTGGATATATCATGGTATCAAAGTACTTGAAAAGAGCTCTCCAAGTACAGTAACATGTTTGGAAGGTTGTCTAGAATAGCTTTATTACCATCAATAGAACAATCACTGTCCAATTACTTGCTTTATGTCTGATGATTTTTATGTTGACATAAAATATTCTATGAGGTGTGTATGAACATCGTGAGTAAGATTTTAATCTGATAGATAGCTTCTGGATACACAAGTATCCTTCAAGATACTGTTTTTATGATATTGGTAATACAATGTTCTTTGAGTTTTAACTGATTTGGTTTTGAACTTCAAATATCTGTACTTGGTTGGTTTGTCCTTCTCAATCCAACACAAGAGTTTGAGGTTCGATCGATGTTCGCAGCACTATACTGTGAACAATTTGAATGTTTTGAAGATTTATGCTTATGTTTATGCTTCGAACTGTTTCTTATCGACACCATCCATCTGAAATATGTGAAATATTATTAGAAAAGGGAGTGATGTTTCTAAAAGAAGCTTGTACTGAACGTCTTCCAAACTATTCCATCGGATAACTTATACAAACTAATTGAACCCACAGTTCAACTGAAAGTACACGAGTTCTGCGCAAACTTTCCTTTTCCATCATGAAAGCATCCCCACACACTCGCCATTGTTTCCCGGAGCGCAACTCACAAAGCGCTTGCTCCAAAAGTGGCACATCGGGAAAAGTGCGAGTTCTACGTAGTGTTTCGCGTGTTTCGCGAAATGCACTGAACCATGCAGGCTTGACGTTCCCCGGTGCGGCTACCTAAGCTGGCCCCGGTGCAAATGGCACTCTACGCTACAACAGCGCCGCAAAGCACCATCCGGCGCGTTTTGATTGATGCCCGTAATGCAATTGAATGCACTCGGTTTGCGTTGCATCGGCAGTTAATAACGACTGCCGGCTTGGGGCCGGCTCGGGCAACGCAAATGCAATTGCATCTTGCGCGATGTCGATGTTTTGATCGATTCCGGCCGTGGCACGTCCGCTCGCACTCGCCGTCACACGCAGCCCCGGCGCAGCATGATTTATGAACTGAGGCTCGATCGGTGTGGAACGGTGTGTGAGTGTGTGTTCATCACGGAAGAAAGATTGTTAATGCTATTTTGAAGCACATTTCACCCCTCCCCGAGAGAGGGAGTGTTCGGAGGAAAGTTTTGTTGCGTCTGAACACTCTGCGGAGAACTCCGTCGACTACACACGGGTCGACGGGTCAATCGAGGTGCCTTCGCCGAAGCGCATAATGGATGCAGCGTTTATTGCATCAAGCCGTTGCAGCGACAGCAAGAAGAG
Organism: Anopheles cracens; assembly: GCA_002091845.1. Classification (NCBI taxonomy): domain Eukaryota; kingdom Metazoa; phylum Arthropoda; class Insecta; order Diptera; family Culicidae; genus Anopheles; species Anopheles cracens. The sequence goes on from KZ072199.1 coordinate 50,060, forward strand.
CAGCGCCGCTGCAACAACTTCACATATCTCGAGCTCGCTCCGGGCGAACCTGATCGCAATCGCGACTTGGCACAGACTTCGCGTTAGACAAAGGCCGAGCGGCTGAAGTGATGATGTTCGCTCGATGGTTTGATTGGCAAAGAAATTGCTCCTCCGAGCCAACGGCCAGGATCGCACGAAGCGATAAACATTGATTAATCGAAAACCTAACAGCTCGATCGCGCAACTATCGCCGGCCCGGCTGCTGCTATAATTCACCACTTCACGGGAAGTGTACGTCGCACCGACGGCAACTCTCGAGACAGCAAGCTGATGGGCAACATTTTGACGTCGTCGGGCACGGCAGAGCACAATCTCGGGACAGCAATCGAATCATCTAATCGCTTCCTCGGGAAATGTTTTTTTCTTGGCGCATGGCGCGAACCGGATGTGCTTCGAACGCTTGTCAGAATCGTACGTGTTTAACGGTTCGGTGTGTTTCCGTGTGCGTCCTGGCCACATTTTTCAACCTTTCTCGCGTGGCATAACAAAATATCAGGCAGAAATAGCGATCGCCGGTGTAATTCTACGCCGGTGTACTTCGGGCACGTGACGCCACTGACCAAACAATCGATATTTATAGCCGCGAAAGCTGTGCCGGACCCTCGTCAAACGTCGCGTTGACATCTTCGAACGGGAGGAGACGTCAGACAGTCGCTTTGAATATTTGCCTTCACTTCGGCTCTTTGCTGCACGCGGTACACGTGGCTTACGGCGTCGAAATGGTGGAAATTAAGACAAATTGGAAGGAAGCGCAGCGCATTATTTCGGAAAAGTTTCGACGCGCTACCGGAGTGAATCGGTTGTAGCGGAAGGAAGAGATGATGTTTTGCTTTGTTGAGCAGAGAAACGGAAGTTTTCCACTGTAGTTGGGTAGGAAGAGCAGCAAATATAATTGGGGTTTTGAACATTACAGGAACAATGTTGATAGGAACAGAGGAAGTACAATTTCATTCATATTCCTTCGAGATGTGCTCAAGTCGTCGGAAGATACAAAGGGAAAACAATATCTTGTCAAGACAAGTCGAACGCTTAATGATATGATATTCCAAACATACTCCTGCGTTCTTCCAATCCATTTAGTACATTGTGGCGTGTACACATAGACTTTTTGACAATAGTTATCAAAATGTTCACTGAATACGGAGTTTTGGGAGTTATATACGCCAATGGATGAGAAAATCTCTTATCCAACAGCATCTAACTTTGATTAAACCAACATTTTAATATATTTTAGAATAATTCACGCCAATTTCACAATTCATTTGATTGTTTTCTAAACAAGTAGCAATCGCCATATTCAATTATTATATGATTTGTTAACTTTGAATGAATTTCATTAAATAAGATTAAGAATTTAGATGAGCTTTCATATATCAATAGTCAGAACAGACAGAATACTTCTACCAAATCCGAAACGGAATGACTTTGATTCTAGATATGGTAAAAGGCCAATCAAACAAGTAAGTTCACACTAGCAAAACTAACAAACACATATTGCTATTGTATCAACAACATCTCATTTTACTATTTAGTCCCTTCAAAACGTGTCTGTAATCGTTCAACTTACATGTGTTCCACAACATTGATTTCATTGCAAGTTCTCTTTTTTTTCTTCATATTTATTCGTGTCTTCAATTGTTCCAAAGTTTCATCATTAGGTGGGTTCACACGAGTCGAACTTTTGATGACGAACCTCACACACACTGTTACTGGATAACCTTTTCTGCTTGAAACAGACTCGACAAACTTTGCTCGACTCACTAATACATTGACACTAAAGGTTCGCAGATCGTACAAATTCGAGCAGAGTTCGACTCGTGTGAACCCACCTGTTAGTTCATTAGTTCATTATTCTTTTATTAAAGATATATTTATGGAAGTATTGATCAGGCAAATGTCGCTTGAGAGGTTCAAGAATTGTTCAACTTTGTATACAAACCAAACACGTTCTATAGTTCTACTCCACAGAAGATCGTGTTACTGATTATCATCAGTATACGTATACATGAAGCTTACAATGATTTTAACTGGTGTCTTCAGATAAAAGTTAATTGAGATATGTTATCCATATGAATAGTCATCTATACAGTTAGCTTGGAACAAGGCAAAACCAATCCAACCGTGCTATTCTTACCTGATAAGCGAACTCTTCTAAATCCATTCCAAAAATTGATCATCCTCCATATATTACCTTCAATACGTTTCATAGGCGAAGTATCAAATCATGCGACCGTTATCGTTACCTGAGCTAATGATGTCAAAACTACATTATCACCTCGTAATTCCTTCATTATCTCCGTACCGATAGTAGTTACGCCGACTAAACCGATTGTCACCGCCCCCCAATTCGTACCGTCTCATCGCAAAGCCAAACAGTCTATTATTTATGATTGTTTCGGTTCACCGCCAACCGATCCGCCGTCGATGGCCGTTCGTTTTTTTCTCGCTGACACAATTTGTCACGCTAAACCGAACGCCGCCAAAGAGTCCTGCCGGGTCAGGTAGGTCCGACAGAGTCGGTTTCAGGTGGTGGTTTTTAACCTCTTCATTTGCGCGCGATCCCGGCCAGCTTTTCCACAAACACCACCCACCTTCTCATTAGCTTCGCCACGAAGGAGCCACCGGAAAGCCGGTCGGAAAAATGACTGCTCATGACAATACATTTTCACACTTCCCATCCGCAATGGCCAATCGAATCGCAAACGCGCGAGCCACTGGTGCCAACGAGCATTTTTCACACGCAAGCTTCCGTTTGCCCTTCTTCCGGCCACTCTCCCCCCCGGCTCTCCTCCTTGGTTGTGGTCGAAATGGCTTCCGTGCTTTCCTCGCGCTTCTCGCTGCGTCCACCATCGGCAGCATCATGAACGCGCCCTGATGAGCGTTCTCGGCGGAAGGCACAATCATTTCCGATTTCAACCGCCAACGTGTGACGCCACCCGCGTCACGAAGCAGAAAAAAAATCGAAGAAGAAAGATCATAATCGTAATCGCTTTGGAAATTGATAATAATGACTCAACATAATCGTCAATATAATGCCCGCTCTGGCAGGGTGTCGGCCCGGGCGCCTATCGCTAATGCTCGGCCACCCCGTGGGAGGGAAAACCATCGTTTTAATGGACGCAGCCGTTACGCGGGACCATCACGGGACCATGCGCTTCCACGGCTTCGCTTTCGCTTCTTCCTCGTGTTTGCTTCGAAGCAAATTTTCTCACAAGACTGTCGGGGGTGAAGATTGGGCTGCAGTGGTGATGTAAATTGGGAGGATATCCGCAGGACAGCTCACGCCACCAAAAGTGCAAAAAAGAACGATTTCCAGTTGGCTGGATGTAGTGGTGCTCATACGATACAGGAGAAGTTCACGAACGAGGGATAGTGTGTGTCCCTTTCTATATCTTCAGTACACTCACGTGAAGAATTTGAGTTGTAATGCTTTCACTCTGTAGTGGATGTAGTCGTTCAAGATTACAAGATGTCTTTTAAATATCAAGATTGGAAGTATGTTCAAGCTAGGAGTTAGAAGAGAAACCCGGATCGAATTTGTTTTACGATTAGAAAGGATATTGAAAGGTTGTCAAATTTAGCGCTTTTCAATGTCTAGGAATCAAAAAACATTGTTATATTCAATATCTACATGCTCTAGATCTTGACTATCTATGTCTGTAGGAAGAAAACTGTTCAGAAATGAAACGACAATAAGTAACAGTGTTCATCAGTGACAATATAGTCCTTGTTTCCAAGATCTTGGTAACAAGATCACATGATATTTCTTGAAATTCAAACTACGATCGAATTCTCCAGCTTTTCTGGAACAATTCCTCCGCGAATCAAAAACCCCACGATGATTGATCGTTACGAACAAATCGGCTTGTAATATGCTTTATTCCTATTCCCATCGAAAACCGATCCACACCCGGCGCGGAGTGGGCCTCCAAAAATAGTCACCGCTTCCGATTAGCTCTCCATTTCCTTCGGCCGTGGCACTTACCGCCTTGACTCCCCGAGTTCTCGGGTGTGCATGTGCCGTTTTTTTCCGCATGTCATCCATTTGTTCCATTTGTTCCGTTCTCCACTGTCTTAGTCGAACGATCTGACGACCACCGGCACAGACACCGGGGGCCGTTCCCATGGCCTCCTTCCGGTCCCGTCTTTCGATTCCGGCCGGAAGACGCTTCGGTTCCTTCCTCTTGTTGCTCTGCCTTCGGCCAGCACGCTGTACGCTGCGCACTATTTGCCAAACGCCAACCGTGGTTTTTCTCTATTTCCGAGCGATTTAGATAAATTTTCCAAAGTGACTCGTCATTCTGCCGATACAAAACCCGACGGCGGCACAAAGTGGTCGAATGAGTTTTTCTTTTGTGCTCGCATTATTTCATCCACCATGGGGTGGTGTAACAAATTTTCGCTTCAAAAATATTGCCCATATCCTTGTAAAAAACGGACCGACATCTACTTTTTTTCTTCTTTGAAACGGTATCGATCACGATGGTGATGATGGTGGTGGTAGAAACGCCTTGGGAGGAGGAAATTTTCCACTTTTGACACATCATCAATCTAACGAGTCCGCCGATTTGACAACCCCAGCACCTTGCTGTGAGGTTGCACGGGAAAAAGGAACTAAGTTACAGCTAGAGCATGAGGGACGACTCGGTGGAATTGATGACGGAATTGGCCGGCTTCCTTTGTGTTGCGTCAATAGCGTGGCAATGAAAATAGAGGCAGCTTAACAGCGTACGATACACACAAGCTGAAGCGTGAAAGCTGTAAAGTTGTTTGGGTGACGCTGAAAAGCGACTTCTTGTTAAAATATTTACTTTCCTTTCAATATGTATGTTTTCTTTATGACTGTATACTTAAACCAAGCAGTTTTATTACGAATTCGAATTTTAATGCAGTTTTTATTTTATTTTTTAACATATTATTTTTATTCGTACAGCTCATAAGACTGACAAGTTCTTTAATGAAAATAAAATACTAAGCCAAAAGCTATATTTACCATTAAATTGGCGTGAAATTAAGTTTGTATAACAAATTTGAATGATGAGAAAAGAGATAAAAAGAACATAAAATGGACAGGATTTAGACCAAGGAGAAATCATCCTAAAATTTATCAAATTTTACCAAAATTTCAACTTTAAAGGTTATGTTAATTTATGACTTTATGTGGTACTCTACAATTTACTCATAAAAGTGGCGTATGACACCAAAATATGGATCATTCAATTGTCTTAGCATTTTAATCTAGCATTTTTTCCGTCTTTTCTCGTTTGTTCGTAAATCTCACTGCGAACTAGTTTACAAAAGGTAGAAATTTATGAATATATGAAGTAATGCACATATTTGAGGAATGAAGCATCCCAAATGTCAAAGTATATATTATCAATTCGTAGTAAATTGTTGATTGAAATTCCAGTAAGGAACAAAGACAAATTGAATTTTTTAAGTATCGTATCTATTATAAAAGTAAATCGAATAGAGATTTTAAACCTTTCAAATCTCCAAGAAAAGTAATCAGGTTTGCAATATTGAAAGAGAATTCAGAAAATACTAATACCACAATCCGAATCTTGTATCAACGTGTAAACACACATTTTTTTAACTAACCCAACTTCCAATAACATCGTTCCCTAATTAGTGCATCTTTTACGTATCGTTCAAAGTGTTCAAATATTTGTCTGCAAGAAGAGCTTTCTTCTCTTTACATCGCTCGCCCTGCGGCAAACGAAATAGAAACCAAATAAAACCCATTTGCAGAAGACATGTTCGCCAGTTTTCCACGAACGAAAAGACCAACCCCACCTGAGGGCGTTCGGTAGTTTTCCTTCGACCACAAGCCTCGAAGAATTTTGTTTTTTTTTTTGCGTGTTTGCGTGTTCCAGAGCGCACACGAGCTGGTCGAACCCTCCAGAGAACGTCCGAAGCCACCAGCAACCGGTGTCCGCAACCGGCCAAACCGGGGTGCCGATCGCTTGACTCCAGCCATGCCGGTGGACATGAAAAATGCAAACGCGCCCTGGGCCTGACGATGGAAATTGCAGCTGTAAGCCATTTTCGAACGGGTCCAATCAATCGGAGCTGGCGGCGTAGATGATGGGCAAAAAAACGCGCACACACACACAACCGAAACCATTACCGGGAAGCGGGAAGGACGAGACTGGTCTAGAGGTCCTTTCGGCACGGGCCTTCGGGGCGATTTGTACCCCGAGGGCGAATGGTGAAGGTGAAGTTCCTGGAGTTGGGAAAATTAAACTACAGCGAGGAATCAACTCACCCACCGGTTGGGGTAGCGTTCGGAAAAGGGTAGCGTTAACAAGAGTAAAAAAGAAGAAAAAAAGGAAGACAACCAGTAAACCACCTCCTCCCCCCCGGAACGCGGTTACGAAAGTGGGTTTTATTGATTGGTGCAAATCAACGGAAATAAATGATCGCCATCATCATCATCATCGGCGTCGTTAAGCATCGTCCGGATAAAGTCATATCCTTGCACCGTCGCCCGAAACGAAGCGGGTGGCTTAATCGCTTCCTCGGCCACTGGAAGCTTTAAGACACGAGGTCCCGAGCCGGACACAGGGCAACTCTGGCGGCAAACAGGATAAATTGGCAGAAATAACCCGAAAAGTGAAGCACGAGACCAACGAAAAAAAAGAAGGCAAACTAAAACTAACCTCCATGCGAGATGCGTCCTTTTGGCGTTCGGCGGGTCCGGAGCGGCACCGTAATTGATTAAGCGATGTCCATTAGCAGATAAATTGATATTTACTTTTGCCCTGTTTGCTTTGTGGGCTGGCTGAAGCGAGCGAGAGCGCCTGTGGAGGAGGTGCTTGTGGGTATGGCTAATTAAAGATATTTTTCTTACAACTTCCACCGACGGCGCGCGTCCCGTGGCCTTGTGGTGTAGGAGTGAAGTAAAGAAGAGCAAAAAAAAGCCCTCCGAAACGAAACATTCTAGTGCGGACCGCAGCCATTTCGATATCAAAATGGACGAAACGATACACGAGCAAAAGGAGGCGCGTCGCGCCTAATCTAAACGACGTCAGTAATTAGCCAGTTAAGATAAGTGATCAGATTTGTTTGTTGTCGTGTACAACCGCGGCAAGCGGGCGTTTGTTTGCCGATGGGCCGCCCTTTGCACGAAGGCACCATTACGAGCCCAAACGGGCTAGATTAAGTGTCTAACTGCTTGCTTTTTGCTGATCGAGAGGTGGAGTTTCTTCGCTTTCGAGCTGGTATTTTTCGACAATTTTCTTCTTATTTTTGAATCGTCTTTCAACTCAAACAGTTTCCCCCACCGAAAGCGAGTGTGTAGGAAAACGAGCGTGCGCGCAGAAAAAAACCCACCACATACCCAAATTGATGAATTTTTAATGAAAACCTTTTATCTCGGGGCTGCAATTTTGGTCCTTTTTTCACTGCGAGAATAAAAAAAACGCATTATATCCCTACCCGTTTTGCTGATCAGCTCGCCCGAGCCAAGGATAAGGGGGAGGGCGTGCTGGTGCTGTATAATAAATTTACCACAACCACCACCCAAATCGAGCCAGGTAGAGGCGCTCGCTGGCTGGCGTTCGTCGTACAATCATGAGCGTAATAATTGTTATTATTATCAGTGTGATGAAAAATTAAAACCAATTTCCCATATCAGCCATTCGGTTCGCGCCGCCGTGCCCACTGTGGGTGGGTTTGGGAGGAGATCATTTCGTTTCCGTTTTTTTCTTCTTCCCTCAAAATACAGCGGAAGGTGAACGAAAACCACCCACCTCGAGCTCGACCAGACCCGGTGTGTATCATTATTTTGCAGTTCGTCCCGTTTCGAGAGCTTTGGAGTTTCTCGGCCTGCAGTTCGCCAGCTGCAGTTCTGCGTCTCCAATTGCTCGTCTCTTTCAGCGCGGAGAGGGAACCGTTTGAAAAGTTCAAGTGCCCCGTTATTACTTTAGTTCGCTGCGCAATTTGTTGTTCGAGGTTTGGAGTTTTTGGCCGATTTTTTTTTGCCTCCTGCGAATTGCTACGCGAACGACAAAAAGGTAGCGAAACAGCGTGAACTCAAACTTATTGCTGGTTCGGCTCGTAACAAGTTATGCTGAATGGTTTTACAGACAGCTAAACATAGATTTCAACGACTGTAGTTTATGTTTCGACTGTCTGTATTTGTGTTTAAGACTTTTCTGACTTTTCCTATTTATTTCACTCATTAACAGCTAACCTCGAAAAGCACACTAAGTATCTCGTTATTGGCTATTGGTTTCAATGTTTCATGCGAATAGGATTTATTTTCAAACAGTATTGAACCTTCGTCGAATAGTTGATTTCTTATAATGATATCCCAGTAATAGACCATGATAATTGCGGTCTTAGAAGAAGTAAACTTATTTGTAGCATGTTAGTATTTATGGCCATATCTACCTCCTCTTGTTTACTAACCTTATCAACTCTTGCCCGCAGCGTCTCGCAACGTATCCAGACCATATATTAATCTAACATCTTCCAAAAACTAGTTTTCCTAACTTAACATTCTTTCTCCGAGAATCCGAAAAAGTCCAGTAATGATCGTACGCGTTCAACCGTCCGTTTGCTACTGTTTTGTTCTATCATTATAGTCATTTTCACACATAATGCGAGTAGTCTAAATTCTAGCAGTCTAGCAGTCAATTCTAGTGTCTATTTGTTTATACCCTACCTTATGGAGATAACTTAGATTTGTAAAGTTTTTTCAATAGAAAAACAGTAACAGTGAAACGTAAGACACCGTAAGAAGATATAGGATAGGATGAAACGGTTTTGGTACTAAGAAGCTCTGTTTTATTGGCAAAGTTTCAAACAAGTTTTTTAACAAGTTTTGTTATAACTTTTGAGGACAGATATTTTTACGTATCATCAAAAGGCTATTAAGGCAAATTAAATATCCTTTATTTGAACATTTGTTATACAATATTTTTCTATGTTCCAACGTTTTTTACTCTCAAATATATTAAACTACACAATTAAACGAAAACTACACAGTGAAGAACTCGACAATTTCTGCTATGTCGGAATAGCCTCAAGTGGGTCTTATTATCCAGGTGTATTCGAAACATTTGAGGCTTTGAGTTTTACATCAATTGAATTTCCTTTTAAGTCAATTCTGCACTTTTATCTCAAACAATCTAAAACCATCAGATATATATATTTTTATATTAAAACTTTAAAACATGAAACTCCCTAATGTGAAAATAATCAAACAAATTCAAAAGATCATAGGAAACGAAGGAATTACATGTATGAAAACATAAATATGTATTGTAAAACTAATGTCCAACATTCCATGCCATAATCCAACAGTTCGATGATAAAATGTGACACAAAAGTAGAACAAACTTAACCATATCTGTCACCTTGGCTCTGCCACGTACTACGATATACTAGCTACGATCGCACGTCGTTCTCAAATCGCCTCGCTTAGTTTGCTCACTTTGCATGGGATTATCCCACGGTTTAGCCCATTTTGATTTCTTCCACGTAAACTACCGATTATCCCTCTACGGTGTGCTCGAATGTCGCAAACCGATTCTGCCGAAGCGCGAAGCAAGCTGCTGACAGGTGTTAACAGTTCGGTCTGCAGAAAGCAGCAACCATTCCGAGGGAAATCCAATTAGCAATACTTTGTACTCGTGCTTTTTCTGCGTGTGTGTGTTTCGCACCTCGAACCAATAAACATTAGCCGAGCGCTGCTAAACCAATCCTTAAAGCTGCCACGATGGATTACACCGGATGCAGGGCAGGAAAAAAAAGGTTCCTTAGGTTCCGTAATAGGCACAAGGTGTTTCGGAAAAAACCTGCCCCGTCTGTCGTGAAACTATGCACCATTACGAAGCCCCTTTCGAAAAAGTTCAGCAGACGGGGGGCAACTCCAAAATTCCATCAATATCGTGCTGTTGAACAGCACCGCGAATCCAGCCTTGGGTTTTTGTACTGTTTTCGGAATGTTCCGAAACGGTTTGCTCTGCGTGAGCTCCGTAACAAGCGCATTCATGCCGTCTGCTTTTTTTTTTAATGAAAAAGCGAGTATTGAAGGGCCTGCAACAGGAACGCAAACATCGCAGCGAAATACGAGCGAGCAAACAAATTAAAAAAAACGCCCGCAACTGCTCTAATGAATTGAAATAAAATGAAAGCAAACCATCCATCCCGTCGAAACAAAGTGCGCGAAGAAGTATATTAACGAACTTTTCATTTACTTTCCACTTTTTTTCCCCCAGGACGTGTAACTTTACGATTACGGCATCGTGCACTCACACACACACAGACGACGTGGAAAAATCCTCCTCCCGTGATAGTGACCGTAGACGTTTGTGAAGAAAAAAAAAAACGCGCTCGGGCGAAAATTTGACGCGAGTGTAAATTTCGGTGAATAATGAGTGCGCAACCGGCGGCACTAAATGCTTCTAAGCGGTGCCACGTTCGGTAATAAATAAATTACGGTGCTGCAGCGGCCGAAAGCAAAGTACGTTGGCGTTGACGTAGTTTTTCGTTACGGCGAGAGGGTTTTGTGTGCGTGTTTTTTTTGTTTTGTTCGATTCTTCCTTCGAGTGCGTGCGCGTTATTTAGCTGCCCCCTGGGGGAGGGCCTTTTAATTCACCCGAATATCGATCCCGGATCCCCGACACACACACACACACACACCACCAGCAAGGTCGCAATCGCAGACGCGTGATCGAGGTAAGTTGCTGTTTGATTTTTGTTTCATTTTTCCCCATGCATTTGCACTATTTGCCAAGATCCTTTTGCCCTTCAGGAGGTTCCCTGAGAGTTTTCCGTCCCTTTTTCTCGGCCCCAATAAAACAACCCTTTTGTAGCGAGCCCTGTGGCACCCTGCGACGGTTCGAAAGAATAATTACTCTATTAATTATTGAAAATCACTTGCCCGACTCTGGTGGCTCTGCGCGCCATTTTGTCGCTCCAGCGCGAGGCTCCAGGGCAGCATGGATGTGGCACCACCACCACCACGGTGCCGAGGGAGGCATTAATCGTTTCGTCCCCACAAACCCGATCGGTGGCTCGATGGAGAAATTAATTATTCACAAAAGCGAGTATTGAAGGGCCTGCAACAGGAACGCAAACATCGCAGCGAAATACGAGCGAGCAAACAAATTAAAAAAAACGCCCGCAACTGCTCTAATGAATTGAAATAAAATGAAAGCAAACCATCCATCCCGTCGAAACAAAGTGCGCGAAGAAGTATATTAACGAACTTTTCATTTACTTTCCACTTTTTTTCCCCCAGGACGTGTAACTTTACGATTACGGCATCGTGCACTCACACACACACAGACGACGTGGAAAAATCCTCCTCCCGTGATAGTGACCGTAGACGTTTGTGAAGAAAAAAAAAAAACGCGCTCGGGCGAAACTTTGACGCGAGTGTAAATTTCGGTGAATAATGAGTGCGCAACCGGCGGCACTAAATGCTTCTAAGCGGTGCCACGTTCGGTAATAAATAAATTACGGTGCTGCAGCGGCCGAAAGCAAAGTACGTTGGCGTTGACGTAGTTTTACGTTACGGCGAGAGGGTTTTGTGTGCGTGTTTTTTTTTGTTTTGTTCGATTCTTCCTTCGAGTGCGTGCGCGTTATTTAGCTGCCCCCTGGGGGAGGGCCTTTTAATTCACTCGAATATCGATCCCGGATCCCCGACACACACACACACACACACCACCAGCAAGGTCGCAATCGCAGACGCGTGATCGAGGTAAGTTGCTGTTTGATTTTTGTTTCATTTTTCCCCATGCATTTGCACTATTTGCCAAGATCCTTTTGCCCTTCAGGAGGTTCCCTGAGAGTTTTCCGTCCCTTTTTCTCGGCCCCAATAAAACAACCCTTTTGTAGCGAGCCCTGTGGCACCCTGCGACGGTTCGAAAGAATAATTACTCTATTAATTATTGAAAATCACTTGCCCGACTCTGGTGGCTCTGCGCGCCATTTTGTCGCTCCAGCGCGAGGCTCCAGGGCAGCATGGATGTGGCACCACCACCACCACGGTGCCGAGGGAGGCATTAATCGTTTCGTCCCCACAAACCCGATCGGCTGCTCGATGGAGAAATTAATTATTCACTTTAAAAACGAATCCTCCACGCCGAGCAAATTGAAGTCCACGAAGTTTTTCCCCCCGGCACGGGAAGCGGGCCGAAGAAAAGACATAAAAATGGCCCTTTTCTCTTGCGCCCCTAACAAGTTTGCGTTAGAATGGTCATGCTTTGGTAGTTAAAATTTAACCTTTTTTTATTATGAAATTACCAACCCCACGTTCAATTTGCTTCCAGCACGCGTTGAAATATTGACTCAGCAGTTACTTTGCCTTGAGCTGCCGGTGGAGCAAAGTGAGAGTATTAATTACGGTGCAGTAAGAAGGACCTTTCCTCGGTCGGTCCTGTCGAGCGGGAATGGTCGAGCGAATCCCCTGTCATCCCTGTCGGCCCGAGGGGGATTGATTTAGTCGTGGGCCGTGGGTGCTGCTGGGCCGAAGTTTAGCCCCGTTGACCATTGTGGCGCGAGTGGTTTGCAATGAATAATGCACGAATGTGGAAAGGGTTGCGAAAATTCTACACGGTAGCGTCGCAAGTCGGTAGCAAGTCGTTGAAATATCTCCCTTTCCTTAATTCTTATCGTTACAAGGCTATAACCTTCTGTATCATTACATATAAACGATTTATTTGATTATTTCATAACCTATAGTAAGCATATCAATATGTGGGTTCTCACGAGTCGAACACTGCTCGAATTTGTACGATCTGCGAACTTTTTTTGTCAATGTATTAGTGAGTCGAGCTATGTTCGCCGAGTCTGTATTAAGTGAAAAAGGTTATCCAGTAATAGTGTGCGTGAAGTTCGTCATCAAAAGTTCGACTCGTGTGAACCCAACTAATGGATTGTTTCTATCTTGAGGTTTCGATTCGATTCGGCAATACGATTCCTGCTCGAATATCTACGATGCGCTAATTTTTTTTTAATGTGTTGTTGAGTTCAGCAGAGATGGGCAATCTGTTTCGAGCAGAAAATATTATCCAGTTTTGGTGGATAGCACGAACTTTTGCTGCGAACTTTTTGACAAGTTTATGTTGTTTGTACTTTGAAGTTCACATCTTCATTCTTTCCTTCGGACTGTCTTTTCTTAAAACTTTTGTTTAGAAGATGAAAACGAATGCCTGAGCGAAGGTTTTTTGCATCATATATTTGTTGCGTGTGTTGTGTTTTGTCGTCATAAAAAAATCGTTAAAAAAGATCATAACGCCACAATGGAGAACACAACTTGTAAGAGAAATGAAGTATGATGCTGGTACAACAAGTTGTTCTCCTAGGTCGAAGTCGATTGTTCTCCTAGGTACTTCCTTCTCTTTTTCTCTGAGCTGCTTTTATTTGTTATTATCAACTGTCAAAACAACACATCAAAGACTCCTATCATTTGAACGCAGCATAGGTTCGCGAACCTTTTATTAAAGTTTTTGTAGTAGTGTGCGTGAGGTTCGCCATTAAAAGGTCGTATCGAGTGAACCCACCTTTTGAATGATTCATACATTTCAGACAGATTATTGAGCAAGTTGAACGCTTCAAATCTGTTTGTACTTTCGTTCTGATTGATTGAGTTTCTGACGTAACAGCTGTCAAATGTCACGCCAAACGCACCGATAAAACCTCAATAAAACTGTTTAATTTCATTCAAAAACAAGTTATTTTGGCAAGAGAGACTGTCGACTGTGACTAGCCAATAAGTATCCAAAGATAATAGTTGTAAACCATTTTTTATAAAAAAAAAACAAATCCTATAATATTGTTTAAAATAAGCAACTAATAAATAAAAAACCAACAAATTACAAAACAAAACTGCCCATTCGCAACAAAAAAACGAATAATGCCTTTCAACAAACACTCACGAGGATTACGAACCAGCGGCAGTAAGTAGCCCGATGGTTCAAGTAAACTTTTTAATTCCTATTAAAGCGCCACCCACGCGCCTACGGCTTCCATTCGTGTGGCGGAGAGCCAGGATCCCACCGGCACCGGCGCGACCTGTTCCCGTCCCGGAGGGAAAACTTTTCTCCCGGTCCCGGTGGGCGTGAAAAACGACGAACGCCGGATCCGGCAGGATGCGCCAGTGGGGCTTTTAAGCTAAACATAAAGAACAAAGCAAAGCCCCAAATGAGGAACGAGAAAAAAAAGAAAAGAAACGAAAGCCGATCGTACGGAAAATGAAAAATGCCCGACGGACGGACGGGAGCGAAAAGTGTAATAATAGCAACGAGGCAACGAGGATGTAAGGCAAAAAATCAAATGCGCTTCAAGCGGATGCAGATCGGCGTGCTGAAGGCCGTCGCTTTAATCCGGCAGGGCATTTTTTTTGTTTTTTTGCACGCGGTATATATTTTACCCTAAAGTGTTTTTGTAGCAACAGCAAAGCTCACGATATATTTCATTAGAGTTAGTGTTTCCACTTCGTTAAATGAGCCTATTTTTAGAAACAGGTGGCTTTTTTCGTGATGTTATAAAATAGATTTGTTTGGGGGGGAAAATGTACACGACAGGGATTGGTTGGAGTCGTGAGTTTTGTTAACCCAATTTCGGAGAACCTTGCTACCTGAGTGGCCAACGAGGTTTTAAGCTTCTTTTTTGTGTTTTTTAAAGGTATCCATTTTCAGTTGACGTTTGCTAGTGAAATTGGAGTAACTATTCATTTTATTTTATTTTCTCAGCGTGTCCCTCTTTAGCTTAGTTGCACTTATCCAACATTAGCAAAGAGTTTGCATTTTTTTCCAACAATTGCAGTGTTTAATTATGTTTCAAGGGATTTTATATTAGATATGAGATTTTTTACGAAAAAATTCAAGAAAAGACGAAAATGCGATTGATTCAATGGTATACAGTGATTTTTTTTAAATAAAACATACATTTATTGGCATGCATACTTAAAATAGGAAAACAATATACAAAGCTTAACTTAACATGAACAAAGAACACAG
>KZ072199.1:66581-76726 GCA_002091845.1 Anopheles cracens
TGATGGTCTAGCAAATGAAGCTTTTAAATTTGACGTAATCAATGTTTCATTACAAAGTAACTACTCTAGCTCGTCTTATAGGTTTCTCTTGGATATACTTTTGATATACGTTTGATAATCTTCTCTTGATCTCTATTTGCACCTAGATTTTATAGTAATTAAAACACCAATATTCAGATATTCAATATAGTTGATGCAACAACATCTATTGGAGAAGTTACTTTTGCCCTTTTGCCTGTTCCCTATCATATATTTGGCAGAACGATTAGCTTAGATACAAGTAATCCAATAACTGTCCACACACCGAGTAAGCTCAGGACGTCCGCTACTAACAACAGCGAAACAGGTCCATTTTCCGATAATGAAGAGCTCAGAAACATTATGTTAGGCGCACTACACGGTAGCTTCTCGTTCATGAAACCTTAAAAGACAAATAATACAGCCATCCCCGATTCGCCCCTACAAATTAAGCCCTAGTACTCATACCTGCGCCGTACTTCCCACACCAATGAGCGAGGGCAACCCAAACCGCACCTAGCAACAACAGCAGAAAAAAACCCCAAACAAGCCATATCGAAAGGGAAAGCGTTAAAATCTTAGTGTATAAATCAATTTAATGTACTTTTCCCTTATTTCGGCCGGCCTACCCACGCCGGGCGAAGGTAGTTTAGATCGTTGCGCGTGCTTAAAAAGGTAAACTATGGACAAATACAGCTTAACCGGTGAATAAGTGAACATTTCTCCTGCACCGGGGATATTATTTTTTTTTCGTCACGAGCTATCCCTTTTTTCGGGGTTGGGAAGGTGTTTGTACAGGGGGGGTGTTTTTTCTCCTCCTTTCGTTCCGTCCGGTGTAGTCACGTGCCCCGCTTAATGTCGGTTTCACTTTTCCGAATCCCATCGGAACATTTTTCACTGACCCTTCCGGGCTTTGAAAAGGCACAGGACACGGGCGTGGGTTAGTATCCTTCTTCCCGCAGCTGTGCTGGCATATGACACCCGTGGGAGATGGGTGGTGGGAGGGGTGGGAGATGTAGAGAAATGACGAAGGTGAAAGTACAAACACTTTCTCATCGCACGCCCCACTCTGGTGGTGGGAGTCAGCCTCCCCCCCCAAAGTGGGAAAAGTACATTGAAGAATGGGTCGTCGATTCCCAACAACCTGCGCCCCACCCGGTCTCGGTGACTCATGCCCGCTTCTTTCCTAGGTAGCGTTTTTCCTTGTCCCTTCTCCGTCCGGAAAACAACAAAACCACGCTGGGAGTGATGGACGCTGGGGGTCGGTGGCAAAAAGGGATACGCGTGCGCGGCAGGAACCGTTTTCCACACGCGGGCTCAGCTGGCACTCGCTGGCAGGAAGGTAATAAAAATTTATTGGTAATTTTTATTGTAGCGCAAACCGACTGGCTGCGGCGCCAGTGGGAGATGCCAGTGGGTGGAAGGTTCCGACACAGACAAAACGCACTGACAGACGGGTGTGGGAAGAGCACTGCGGAAAATCTGCTCCTGTTTTCGTGCGAAGCTGGAAGGATCGGTTCGTGGAAGTACACGAGTTTCGCGCGCGACACGGCAGAACGAAATCCATCCAGACGTATTTATTTCGCTGCTGCGATGTTTCCTTTTTTCTCGTTCCGTTCGCTAGTTCCTCTGCACTTTTCTGCAGCACACACACACACACACACACACATCGGTTCGAATCATGGTTCTTCCAGCCATGCACACCATTGTCACGCCCGCTCCGTTTGCCGTGTCAGCATCAGCTTGCTTTATTTCAGCTTCAATAAAAGTGAAAATTTTTCATTTCACCCTTTTCGGTGGTTCACGTACGCGGCGCAAGCGAGGGCCATAAATCGACGGTCGCGATTACCGCGCTTAGCTTCGACAGGGTGCGCGCTTTGTTGTCTGTTGTTGTTCGACCGAGTAGTAGCATCTGCTTTACGGGAAATTGTCCTGCTCGCTAAGAAGATTACACGCCAATGGTGTAGCCAGACGCGGCCGATAACGAGCTTATACGGTCGAAAGGTGCTGGCCGCTAGACTGCACACATGGTTGCTGTTGGAGATGATCGAGT
Source organism: Anopheles cracens (assembly GCA_002091845.1). Lineage (NCBI taxonomy): Eukaryota > Metazoa > Arthropoda > Insecta > Diptera > Culicidae > Anopheles > Anopheles cracens. The sequence goes on from KZ072199.1 coordinate 68,653, forward strand.
AAAATGTTGATATTCGAGTAGTATTGTAATTGGCGAGAATTGCATCGCTTTGCAAATGGCTACTACGATACGTTATGGCATCCATTTTGATTTTGACATGAAACACAACACGTCAAGCGCGAATGTTGTCAGTGCTGTCATATAAACAAACCTTTTGAGCTAGTTTGTCAACAAATATGGATGTTTGTAGCAAGGGTATCATATTTTCGTCATTTTCGTATGCTTATTTGGTGAACTTTGCGATAAAAGTACACAAAAATGCAGTCAGCTTCATCTCAAGCGCAACTACCTACGCAAATTGTCGTGTTTACACGAAGCAATGCTAACTTGACGTTATTTTGGAGTTGCGTTTGGAGTCACACTTGGAGTTGCGCTTCATTTAAATGCGCTTTTAGTGGATGCTTTAAAAATGATAACAAGTTTTTTAAGGATCTCTTGAAATTGGAATGAGTAACAGATGTTTCTTCCTCGAATGATAAAGGTGTGTGTTAGCAAAGTAAAGCAAATGATTCGCTGATTCCTTAAGATAACGATTATATCATTTGGAAGCAGTGGACTTCGAAGCAGTGAGCTGTGTTTCACATAATTCAGTAAAGTCGAGAATAAGTGATCATTCGAAGATCGATGTCAGTCGCCTACTAATGGGAAAACTTCTGCTTATTATCTGTTCTCGATGTTACATGGCCCGAATGTCCGTAGTCACATATATCCCCAATTTAATCTTTTCAGATGGTTAATATTATGTGTGATCCATAAATAGTTGGTTCCAGTGTTGATTGAGGCAGTGCCCTAGTGCATCAACCGAACTAGATAAAAGAAAAAATAAACCCAGAGTACGATGTAGCAGGTTCTTAATCTCTTATAAACAAGTATATCAAACATTAAAGAATGGATTGACTTAATTATTATTCGATTAATCGTTTTTTTTATTTAAACCATAAGATGTGAGTTGCTATACAATTCCAATGATCAGGCAGTAAGAGTGATTTTACTTTTCAAAAAATGTTATTTGTCTCAGCTTCACTTGAGTTATGAAACAACTCAAATATGTATATCTAAAAACTGAAAACCCTTTACGGAACGATGTACACACTCTTTGGTTTACTGGTATGAAGGATGAATTTGTATGGAATTTGGTACAAATTTAGCAATTTTCACTCTCGAGTAGTTCCAAAGTATAGTTGTGGTTCTCTTCTGAAAATTACTCTGTCAGGTGACTTAACTTGCCTCTAAATAGATAGCTGAAAAGAGCTATCCTTTTCTATGTTATGTCGGTTTAAATAAAGTATTGGTAAAAGCTCTCTGGAGAAATCCACTCTTTTGCCCAGGCACCCTGGCATACAACGAACTAGAATGTTTCCAAATATAGCCCCATTCTAGCCGCTCTAACTTCATGTACACTCACACACAACTTTTGCGCCTGTCATCGTCATCGTCGTAGCAGCAATATGTCTTCGGCCCATTTCAGCACGACATTTCCGAACAACAGCGCCAGAAACAGGCCCCGGAAAGCATCCGCGGCAGCCGGGAACGCAAGAAAATCCCGCACAAAAATCGAACCATGACACGCACGCCGCCTCACGCACACACTTCGGGCAGGCTTTCGGTTCCGTTCCGTTTTAATTGGCGCTGCTGGAAAAAGGACGAAATGCGGCATAACTCACCGGTGAGTAATTCGACCGCACAGGTTCTTCACGCATCACCCCCACCAGGGCGAGAACAGCGCTGCGGCGGTGCAAAAGTGATGAAAATTGGCTCAAATTGGCCAAACTCGGTTTCCTTTGTTACTTCGGCGGCGGTGTAACGCTATGTTGCGTGACGCACGATATTCAAGGATTAGCTGGCTGGAGAGAGGCGACGCAGTTCGGGAGGCACGTCAACATTCCGATTCGTTACTAATTTTTGCACCGAACGGGGCACGGACGAAATCGACCAAATTCTTGGCTTCTCGGTGGGCTGCGTGACAGCGGCAACGCCCTTCCACACAAGCCCACACCGACCCGATCGATCGTTTGTGATTAATTTGGACCTGTCTTAAGGTTAAGTCCCGTAATAACTCACCGGCCCAGAGTGGGTTCGCAGACCAACCGATCGATAAGGGCGTAAAACATGCGGGATTATTTTTTCGCTCAATATGCAAAATCACCCGGGAGAGCAATTTATTCTTGTACCACGAGTGGTGTTGTTTTTTTTTTGTTGGCTCCATTCGATCGGCCACGCAATATGCGCACCCTCTCCCGGGGCTGTTGACCTTTTCGCTTTTACGGCGTACAGTTGCACCAGTTTCGGTAACCGAATTGCGAGAAAGACGACGCCAGAGGCTGTGGCTAGAGCCACGTTCCGCTGCCATAAACGAAAGGAAACATAACCTCAACGGAGTGGTCAGTGGGAGCAACGCACGAGCGTCTCGAAGGATGTTTAGCGTGCTCGGTGCTCTGGTGTGACCATTAGTGGCCGGAAGGATAGAACATTCTTTGGGCAGCATACGACACGCCGCACGGAACTGGAGCAAGTCCTCGGACACACAACTGGCGCCGCAATGTCTCTTTAAGAGGAGTTCAATCTCAATTGGGGATACAACTTGACAGATGATTTTGTTCCACGTTGTGCTATTTGCTTTCAATGCTGGCAAAACAGTGTATTGTAGCAGAGTGATTGAAAAAACCAAATTAAATACCATTTTAACAAATCTAAAAGAACAGGAAGAGAAAAACTCTGTCATCATGGTGTCATTACTTGAACCAAATTACCTGAATCCAATGTAACTTGTTGACATACTCCTGAACTACACTTTTAGGAATATGAAATAGAAATCATAATTTCTCGCAACAAATTTCTTCAAATCTTCAAACTTATCGTTCGCTCTCTCCATGCGAGCAGGTCCATGTTGCATGGAGGCGACACTTTGATCAACCAGTCGTGCACCACATTAACGATGCAATCTCTGATTAACGCTGCAAATTACCGTCGACAATTATCCTGTGCAGTAAAAATCCACATTAACCGAGGTGCTGATGCAAAATGAGCAATCAAGTAACTATTAAAACCGAATAAACGGCTACAAGAAGAGAACCTGGTAATCGATTTTGCACCCTGTTGTACCGATTCTTTGTCCAGCTCATGAAATTGGCACGAAACGATTGTAAAATCAGGAAAAATTCGGTTATTTTTATCGATTTCACGGAGAAAATGGTCTCTCACACGGAAAATGTATCCTTTATTTTTTGTTATTTTTCATGATTTTACCGAGAAAATGGTAAGAAATCTATGTTTTCTCGTTTATTTTTAACGTTTTTTACCGAGATAATGGTGATTGCGGTTATTGTTTATTGTTTTTGCTGAGAATATACTGGAAAATCTTTTTAAATCCGGCTATTTTTTGTTTATACCCATAAAAAGGTGAGAACCGAGTAAGCCCGGGATAAGGCCAAAACTACAGGGAGGAAATGCCCTGAGAACAAAAATGTCGATCAGTGCACTTAGGCACTGACAATACGGCCACCAAGGCCGTCATACTTAGAAATAATAAAAAAAAATAAAAAGGTGAGAGAACTTTGTATGAATAGTAATTTTTATCGTTTTTACAAACAAAATGGTGCGAACATTCTTTAATTTTGGTTATTTGTCTCCTTAGTATTAATAATTATAGTTTAATACTAAAACCTGGGCAACTTAATTGCTTGCTTAATAGCAACAAATTGAATAAATCCACAGATGTATGAATTTTTAAGTAAGTTTCATGAAATCAAATGTATTTGTGGTAACTTGCTTGAAAGACACTCCTTGTCATGGCCATTACTAATTTGTTGATTGTTCTGTTACATCTTTGACATATTGTTTATTGAATTTTTGCTGTATTTGACTTTAAACTAACTTAAAAATACCTACTATCTTACAAGTTATCTTACGTATCATATTTTTTAAATTAATTAACAATCGACCAGATCTAATTACTAGCTAACAACAACCGGTTCCACCAAACATGTGTTATAAATGTAAGAAAGTTGAAAATAAATTGGGGATACAACTTGACAGATGATTTTGTTCCACGTTGTGCTATTTGCTTTCAATGCTGGCAAAACAGTGTATTGTAGAAGAGTAATTGAAAAAACTAAATTAAATACCATTTTAACAAAACTAAAAGATCAGGAAGAGAAAAACTCCGTCATCATGGTGTCATTACTTGAACCAAATTCCCTGAATCCAATGTAGCTTGTTGACACACTCCTGAACTACACTTTTAGGAATATGAAATAGAAATCATAATTTCTCGCAACAAATTTCTGCAAAAACTTATCGTTCGCTCTCTCCATGCGAGCAGGTCCATGTTGCATGGAGGCGACACTTTGATCAACCAGTCGTGCACCACATTAACGATGCAATCTCTGATTAACGCTGAAAATTACCGTCGACAATTATCCTGTGTAGTAAAAATCCACATTAACCGAGGTGCTGATGCAAAATGAGCAATTAAGTAACTATTAAAACCGAATAAACGGCTACAAGAAGAGAACCTGGTAATCGATTTTGCACCCTGTTGTACCGATTCTTTGTCCAGCTCATGAAATTGGCACGAAACGATTGTAAAATCAGGAAAAATTCGGTTATTTTTATCGATTTCACGGAGAAAATGGTCTCTCACACGGAAAATGTATCCTTTATTTTTTGTTATTTTTCATGATTTTACCGAGAAAATGGTAAGAAATCTATGTTTAAAAAAAAACAAGTCGCACTGCAGTGTGCAACCGGGCGGGGATTCCTTTTCGGGAGGAGCTTTCTTCGCGCTATAAAAACCGAAAAAGGTTTGTTGATTGAGTTTAATGCAAATGAATTTACTTCGGTTGCTTTTTCCACCCGAAATGATTGCCAGGAAGGTAATTTTTGTTCGTCCAATTTTCGCTCGCCCATCGCGCGCGCATTGTTTGTGTGAATAATTGTGTGAAATGCGAGTTCTTTGAATTCGTTCAATATTAGTCTTTTCCATCTAGAGCCGAGCATATATGGATGCTTTTTAAATCAGTTTTTCTGCTTTAGTTTTACGCTTCGTCTATAAACATTTCAAAACTGAAAACCCAAGTGAATATAATACAATTGGGGATACAACTTGACAGATGATTTTGTTCCACGTTGTGCTATTTGCTTTCAATGCTGGCAAAACAGTGTATTGTAGATACGACACGCCGCACGGAACTGGAGCAAGTCCTCGGACACACAACTGGCGCCGCAATGTCTCTTTAAGAGGAGTTCAATCTCAAGCGGTTCGGGCACCGGAACGGCCGGCAATGCCTATCAGACTCAGGCTGTCCCTTGCTTTGGAGCACTTTGCTTTGCTTTGGATACGTCCGGTGAATGACTCCGGGAAACGAAACGCACACAGACAGGCAGGCAGACCGAAAAAAACGCACCAGGAAATGCAAAAATCTCTGTGCAACACCGCAAACCGACCGCTTTAAATTTTATCGCTTCTCTCACAGGCCCGCCCAGGGCCCGGTCGAGATTTCAAATATGAAAATTGTGCCCAATTTCGGTGTCGTGGCCGGATCTCGGTTTTGTCCCCCCGGTAACGGAGCGAACGGAACGATACTGACCCTGTGTGTGTGTGCCGTTTTTGTCTGTTTGTGCACATTCTTGCACTTCTCCGTACATGCCAAGGACACTTGGCAGGGCGTGCAGCTTTATCGTGGCAATTGCACTGGCGCTTCCGTCTGAATTTGGTGCGACTGCAACGTGCAGCTTCGGGAAGCCCGTTCTCTCTACTGCCACTTTAAATTCATGCCAAAGTGGATAGTCAACATTTGCCCGGCCAGTGGCCGTAGAAGGGGGCAAAAAAATGATTGACGGACGGCGTCGTCCACCGTGGCCAAAAGTCACCGCCAAAGCACTTGCACTTACAGCAAACCGCATTACACGCCCTTCCACGCGACGATTCGCTCCGGAACGGTTGTAATTTTTATGTCAAATATTAGACCGCCTCCAGGCCCTCCGGGCAGGGATATCGATATCGATCCGCTGTAGCGAACGGATTTGATGTATGAGGTGCCTCCCCGGTGGGCCCAAGTACCGAGCTGCGTGATTAACGGTTGGAAAAGCGGAATAAAATTACTTAATTGTGCCCTCTTTCCTTCGTGTGGCGGTGAATTCATTAGCGGGCAGCACACCCGAGTGCCATTGGCGAGAAGCAGAGTAAGATTGATTACCGGTGGGGTGGGCTCTCCCACTCCAGGGTGGCTTGTTGGCGGTGGCGGTGGTGCAGAAAATTGTTTTAACGAAATATGGTGGAGCAAAAAACGAGCAAAAAAAAACGTCTAAGGTAACTTGCTTGAAAGACACTCCTTGTCATGGCCATTACTAATTTGTTGATTGTTCTGTTACATCTTTGACATATTGTTTATTGAATTTTTGCTGTATTTGACTTTAAACTAACTTAAAAATACCAACTATCTTACAAGCTTAACGTATCATATATTTTTTTTAAATTAATCAACAATCGACCAGATCTAATTACTAGCTAACAACAACCGGTTCCACCAAACATGTGTTATAAATGTAAGAAAGTTGAAAATCCTTAACGGAAGGATCACCCTGTGCTCACGAAAGAGCCTATATAAACCGATGTCCCGAAATAGCTAGGGGTCAAAAGAAGAAAATAGCCAACCGTCGCACAGTGCACAGTTATAATAAAGCACTGAAGTCACATTCGTAGAAGTGTTCCCCCTCTCTCTTTTTCTTACATAAATGAGTTTAGTAAATTGGGTTTATGTACTATTGCTAGAACCAAATCATGAAGATATATATTATATTCAAGCTAGATTCAGTTTCAAGACAGTTTCAACTAAAAGCAATAGCAGAAAATTAGGCAAAACTTATTAAATTGTACGATAGAATAAAAATCATGTGAGAATAATTGAGAACAACGATGCCTTTATAACATATGCCGTGCGGGGTAGATTCTATGAGCACCAAAGCAATAAATAACTATAAATGCTTCTTAAGATGCTATCGCTGAATTTACACCACGGCGGTTCCAAAAAACTAGGTTTGCGAAAGCTTTTAAACCCAGAGATTAAATCTCGTCACAGAGCGTGGCACGAAACGATTGTAAAATCAGGAAAAATTCGGTTATTTTTATCGATTTCACGGAGAAAATGGTCTCTCACACGGAAAATGTATCCTTTATTTTTTGTTATTTTTCATGATTTTACCGAGAAAATGGTAAGAAATCTATGTTTTCTCGTTTATTTTTAACGTTTTTTACCGAGATAATGGTGATTGCGGTTATTGTTTATTGTTTTTGCTGAGAATATACTGGAAAATCTTTTTAAATCCGGCTATTTTTTGTTTATACCCATAAAAAGGTGAGAACCGAGTAAGCCCGGGATAAGGCCAAAACTACAGGGAGGAAATGCCCTGAGAACAAAAATGTCGATCAGTGCACTTAGGCACTGACAATACGGCCACCAAGGCCGTCATACTTAGAAATAATAAAAAAAATAAAAAGGTGAGAGAACTTTGTATGAATAGTAATTTTTATCGTTTTTACAAACAAAATGGTGCGAACATTCTTTAATTTTGGTTATTTTTCGCCTTAGTATTAATAATTATAGTTTAATACTAAAACCTGGGCAACTTAATTGCTTGCTTAATAGCAACAAATTGAATAAATCCACAGATGTTTGAATTTTTAAGTAAGTTTCATGAAATCAAATGTATTTGAGGTAACTTGCTTGAAAGACACTCCTTGTCATGGCCATTACTAATTTGTTGATTGTTCTGTTACATCTTTGACATATTGTTTAAGCACACCCGAGTGCCATTGGCGAGAAGCAGAGTAAGATTGATTACCGGTGGGGTGGGCTCTCCCACTCCAGGGTGGCTTGCTGGCGATGGCGGTGGTGCAGAAAATTGTTTTAACGAAATATGGTGGAGCAAAAAACGAGCAAAAAAAAACGTCTAACACGCTCTCCGCCGGGCAAGGATCAAGAAATTGTTCTATAGAGGATTTTTGTTCTTGCCTTCTCTCGCATACTCCTTTCCAAGGCAATAAAGGCACTGCAAAATGGCCGTGCCCGCGGGG
>KZ072203.1:12452-25830 GCA_002091845.1 Anopheles cracens
CTGGCGCAAAGTAGAGCACGGGCAATTCGAACTGGGTTCAATTCGGCTGGGGTCGAGCCGACGTACACGGAAGACGCGATCGCGTGGTCCGGTGAGCACGATGAGGAAAGCGCTCTACGATTCGGAAAACGAAAAACGAGCAAAACCTAGCCCGCGAAACAGTATTTCGTGAGTCAACAAGCGCAGGTTTTAGAGCAAGGCTTTCGTAAACTTGTGGCTACCGGTTATTGTGTTGAGCCTTTGAAAACTCCAAGGAATTGGTGCCAAAAATATATCACTCACGAACGCTCTCTATCTTTCTCAATTAAACAAAGACAGTAAAATTTTCGAGTTTTATGAGAAAAGAGTTGAAATATTTCGTTCATAATTTTAACTCAACCCTTGTACAGGGCTCCAAACACAAAGCAAGTGTAGTCAGTCGAGTAACGAACAAAAAACATACCCACCCGACGGACACTAACCTTTTCCATTTGCTAATGAGAGTGAGCGGAAGGAAATGTTCGACATGCGTGTGCGCACTGCAAAAATAGGACGTACGGGAAAGCAACAAACAAAAAAGAAAGAAAATCATTTGCGTACCTCGCGTCGAATAATTGCAGAAGTGAGCCCCAGGCCCTGCTGAAAGGAACAGGGCGAATTTCGGTGAAATGTTGCGCGTAGCCGCGGAACCGCTTCATTTGCTACTTGCTTGTCCGATATACCCGACCATGCCGACGGATTTCGGACTCCCGACAATGCGCACCTTTTGTTGATTATTTTATGGCAATTAATAAAAATTGAAATAGTCTCGTCTTTACTGCTTCACCGAGTGGGTTTGGGGCGATTGTAATTAATGTAGGTCCTGTAGTAACATGTGTTCAACCAACAAAACTTTTTGATTATTCACAAAAAAGAACTGCATTCTTTTAGTGTGTGTGTCTTGCCGTGGACAGGATTAGCTGTATCATAAAACAGTCTTTAAATCCAGTTTCGGCTCAAAAACACGTTTCCACCAAACCGAACCGATCGTTTGACTCCAATCAGTGAAAGGTTTGTCGAAACGTAAACCAGCTGTGCATAATGGAAGGAAAGCTGCATGATCTGTTGGCGTACGAGCCTCGTGTTGAGATGTAGTTGTTGGAGCACTGACCAAAAAACGAAAACTGTCTACATTGCTAATGACAGATTGGCGATTAGTTTCGGCAGGCATGAACAATCCCAGGCAGTGTTTCCAAAAGTTGACAGCTTAAATTGGCCACACAGCCACCCTTTCCGCTCGGATGAGTGGATTTATCGTATGCTTATTAGACTTGCTTCCAGCGTATTGCATTTCCCATTTGGAATGAATTCATTTTTCAAGCATATCACCACATGTTAAACAGTGAAGAACTTGTACGTGTTGTTACTACTGCCGTCTAGTCTATCTGCCACCCAAACCAACGATCAACGATTGCGTTGTTCGATCGCACGATCATCTCATACGCATGTGCGAAATGAGTACACAAACACAGACGAAACTCGAAAACGAGGGGCGAAGAAAGAGTTGTAGTTTTCGTTAGACCGCGTAAGAAGTGAGGAGAATGGAGGAGTTTAAAAGAGTGGATGGAGCAACAAAAAATATTAAACACCCCACTGTCAGCTTCAGACTTGACCGAGCGGCCAATCCACATCTAGGTGAAGTATTTCGGATCCGTTATAATGTGTTTCTGCTGAAAAGCGAAGATTGTGGTGCAGGTGGAACAGCAAGATCGGTTCGGGTTTCTGTTCAGTTTTCAATTGAACTTTCTTTCGACCCATTATCACTCTTGGTACCATCGCATTATGTAGTGTGAAATCGGCGATATTAAATTGAAGAGAGTCACTTGCTAGTTTTACATCACACAGTATCAAAACATTTCTTGCGTAATATTTAGAAACCTCAGATTACACTGCGGAACCCGATTTCTACAAGGGATGGGGCTGGAAAGATTCTTCCCCGAGATACTGGCCATGGTGTTTGTTCTGACCGGGTGGAAGTTGTTAACTTGTCCGCTGTTTCCACTCGGTCGTTCTCGCTGTTTTTTTTCTCCCCATTCCACAGCTGGTTGATGAACCTGCAGTGAACCGCAACATCTTCATTAAGCGTGGGACTATAAATTATGAACAAACCCCTTTTTTGCACGATAGAAGAAGGTGCGGGTCCATCCATCTGAAGCTTCCGCGACGGGTTCTGTTCCGACCGCTTACGGGATCGGGATCGGGCGTCCAATTGCGCTCAAGAGAGCAACAATAGTGCGAAATATTCAAATCTCCACAGCTCTGGGAAAGCAGACAGCCCGAAGTGTGCAGCGTGATAGTGACGTTTGGCACAGCATGTGCTCGGCGATCCGTACTATCTTTCTGGAGGATCGCACATTACGAGCGTGCGGTGGATATATTTCCCCCGCATTATGCTGGAATCAACGGGAAGCTCGTTCTAACGAACCATTCCAGCCTATTTTGCTTACACCTGTGAAGAACCAGGGTCAACAGGCCGTCCCCGGGAGGGTGGCATTGGGGTGATGCGCATTGCGCCCTTAAGATTTTCGTTTCGTTCCACTGCCAACAAACAACGGTGTGAAGAAGGTTCGGCCAAAGACTCGCACAGCGAACGCTTCCTCGATTGTTTCGGTTCAAGAAACATTGGATTTTTAAAGAGTTTTATGAACACATGGGGGCAAACGACCAGGAGCTATCATTACTCAGAACGACGGAAACTGGTTCCGAGAGAGCGAAAGAGAGAGAAACAGAGGAAGAGAGAGAGGTGCATTAATTAACGTGTATAAATGCGTGTCTTTCTGCCTGGAAGTTTAGAAGAGCACCTCAGGGGGTTACCACTTATAGCTGGTAGAGCTTAGGGGTCAGAAGTACAATTAAGAAGATTGTAATTGTACGTAGAAATTAAGTTACAAACGGCATAGACGACCGTGCTGATGCTTGTAACGAAATTTGCTCTCTGTTCAATTGCAGAACATCGAATTGGTCATCGTTTTTTTGTCGCCTTCAGCGCAGTTTATTTGTAATCCTTCCCATGCTATCGTGACCGTGACTTCGATTCCCTGACAATTGTTTACAGAGCGAGGAGCGAAAGTGAAATGTTTAGAAACGGGGTGGATATAATTGTAAATCCAATTAGGGCACGCTTTATCAACACTCGCTACATGCAGAAGCTTCGCTCATATGGTACGCGGCTACATAATCCGAAGTCGGCTGCTCATTAGTCACAATAAGGTTCACAACCGTGTTTCGTTTTGTGCTTTCAAAGCTAGCCGATGCCGATGAGCCCACTGGCAGCCGGTAATAAGCGTACGGCTCAAGTGAGGGTAATGAGCATAAACACATTTTCACTGTTCCGTTCGCCTCCGCGCACAGATTATGCTAGGCACAGGCTCGGCCCGAACAGAATGTATCAAGTCCACGGTGAAAGCTTTGTGAATGTGACGCGTGCGTTAGCGACTGGTGAAACATAAACCACCGGATGTGTGCATACAATATCAGCGTCAGATGCAGTGCTAATGATGAGTTAGCTGTGATATAGTTTTTTTTATTATGATTTCGAAACAATGAAAGTGCATCTGGTATTTGCTGATCGCTGCTTTCATGTGCTTTGTTGTTTGGATGCGCATACATGCTCTTTGTGGTGTATTGCTCCGAACAGCCAGCTCCAGCGGGCGAAGAAGAACCGAGGCGATATGAATAAACTCTTACGAATCCGATTTCATAGAGATGAAACGTTCGATAAAGGTGTACCCAAGGTATGTCAAACCTAGTGGCCAAGGGAAATTGAGCCGTGTTTCTATCTTCTCAACCAAACAACAGGGTTAACCTTCGTGAACCTTCGCAGTTGGATTCTCTATCATTGATCCTGAAAGACTTCACCAGCTCAATAAAACTGTAATGGAAACAAGGTTCTGAATAACATAAGTTAGTATTAAATTAGGTTGATGTCACTCATAGTATATTAAAAACAATTAGAAATTGAAGGTAGACTGTTAGCTAGACTTACAGACAGTCTAGCTTCAATTTCTTGAAGACTTAGACTGTCTGTAAGTCTAGCTTTACAGACCCAGATGACTTTCAGCACAAAATAGAACTTTGAATGCTGACTACGGATGTTTTTCAAACCCCATGCCAAACGATCGACACAGCCCATCGGAGGTACTAGATTCGATACAACAGTTCTGCAAAGTGTGTTCACATTCCGACACGTAATCAATCCAGGAACGGCGGAGTATTGCATGGAAAAGTAATTGCCACCCTCCGAAATATATAGCGACGGTTTTATAAGCCGCACTTGCTGGCACACGTTACGCTCGGGGCAATAAAATTGCGTGTTGAAAGCACTGCTGCAAGCAGATATGATGCATTATTCAAAATGGCGCAAAATCGTGCACCTTTCGGTCGCTAATGCATGAAGGTCACGCACAGCTCATCGCCGGATCGGAGTAAAGGGAGCAACGGATCAAGCAACAAACGAGACTTTTTCATACATTTGAAAGTACTCAAAGTACGCAGCAAACACAAAAAATCCTCTTCTCGATAATCTCTCCACCACCGCCGATCGTTCGCTAATGGGCCGAAAAAGACCTTATTAGGGGGATTGCGATATTTCTTCTATTGCCGCGGCGGCGCACTTTCCGCACATGCGGGACCGGGATGGGTGTGCCACCTAAATTGTTTTCGGGTGAGAAAAACGCCGATAATGTGTTTCGTCTGAATGGCTGCTTTTGTTTCTACGCATCCATACGCAGCGCTGCGTTGAGTGCAGGAGGCCTTTCCGCTCAACAATGGGAGCTCGGATGGAGGAGGATCAGTTTTGGGAAGTGCGGTACTGATGTGCGTCACTGAATGTTTCCAGGGGCCCCGCCTGCGTGGGCGTGTGTGCCCGTTCATTAACATCGGGCATAATTTTTCGTTTTTGTGTGTGTGTGTGAGTGTATTCAACAGAGAGATGCATCATAGTAAGAGCTGAAAGAGTTCAATGAATGTTGCAACGGGAGAAGCTGTTTTACGCTTCGCGCAACGTTCATTAGTGTTGGTTGCGTTGTTTGCATGTACGCGTTTTAAAAGCTTAGCAAATAAAGAATGTGACACGGATTAATCCTTATTATCGTTGAATACAACAGTTGCATGAGGTGGATTAGGCTTCCATATGCATGGACGTGCGTCTACATCCATGCATAAGTCGAAATGTTATAAAACGCGGCCGAATAATGCTACAGTAAGCCGTGAAAGGCAACTAACATCACGAAAGCGTAACGTTGAAGGGCTACTTTACTGAAGGCCGTATGCAAACAGACATTTCTGCAGAAAATTTGTCTTAATGACACTCCCATGTGTTGAAATATATTGGCCAAATTGGCCAAATTGTGATGGATGCAGTCTTGAGCTGAGATTTGAAATTAAATTTGAAAAAATATATTAAAATCTAATACATAACACCACCGCCGTTATCCAACCAGACATGCAAAACACCACTCAACTGCCCGTTGTAGCTCATTTAATCGCCGGCCTGCATGGTGAACGACCCTGAAGTGTTGAGACTTTCAAAAAACTAATAGCCCGCAAAGCAAATACGCGCAATTGAGACTCGTTTCCGCGCCGACGCCCACGATCGGCATCGATTTCCATCAATTTGGACCGTTCCTGGCACTCCGTGGTGGTGGTGGTGGTGTGTGTTTATCAGATTTGGCCGGGCGGGCGTAATGCGCGTTTGTGCGTTTTTTTTGGTGTTGTTGTTGCCGTTGAGGCAAGTTGATTAGAGAAATTGAAGCTTCACATAAGAGATCGATACTCTGCGCACCGTTCGTTGCATCTGATGCTGAGGCATGTCCGCATGTCCGACACGTCGACCGAAGCGAGCAGCTCAGTTCACTCTTGGTTTCGATTAGGATAAGATGTTGTGCGTATCGTGCTCGAACACGTGTTCGGTGTCGGGTATTCGTGTTAGGACAGATTCGCTAGACCTCACGGCCATCGGCTGCTACTATGGTTTACAAGTGTGGTAATTCCGACGTTTCGAATGCGGGAGTACATTTTGTGGCGGCAACCGTTGCTCCCGGTGCATTTCGCCGTACTGCCTAGTCCAAATGAGGATCTTCAAGGAGAAGGCTGAAAATTCCTTGTGCATTGGTGAAGTATCAGTTCAGTGTGTGTGTGTGCGAAACACGTGTGTTGGGGAGGAAACAAAATCACAGTGAGGCATTTGTGGCTTAGGCATAGTTTCCAATAAACATGCAATTGGTGTTAGCATAAGAAAAAGTTTCACTACTGCCGCACGCATCGATACGCAACAAACGAAGTGGAACAGCCGCTGTAGCTCTGTAGCATTGAACGGCAGTTGCAAGAGAAATCAGTGCAGGGTATGAATATCTCAGCGGCTGGCAACATGAAGAAACAGTGGCAGAAAAACGCTTCATCGGTCACCGATCTGGAGTTGAATGTAAACTCACCCATTTATCGAGATTTTCTGATGGGCAGGTAAGACGGTCGAATGTTGGGGAGCGCCTGAGCGGATGATGGACATGATTTCTACGTGCAATTCGTAGACATTACGTTCACTATTGATTATTGAAACTGAAATTCAGCCACGCCAACTCGTTTATTATGAAAAGATACACGTTCAATGATATGTTACGTTCCTTAGAGACGTTAGCTTCGATTCTGACCTCGAATGCTTTATTATTTGTTTCTGTTTTCCCTTTATTTATTCTGTGTTTCGAGCATTTTTTAGCAATTTGTTACAAAAAACATCTTGAATGAACTGTTTTCCTATATGGAATGAGCACGAGCACATTCTTTCGTTTCGACAGGCTACAACAGCTCAGCAGGCGTCTTATTAACTTAACGTTCCAGCAATGGCCCTCCGACGATGGGTCCGCTCAAGACGCTAGGGTTGGTCTAGATGGATGCAAGGGAAGAGAGAAATTAAAATGTACCTCACGTAATGCGTGGTTGTTTATGGTGATCAGTTATTCTCGAGACGCTTGATCTAACGGTTGACGATAATAATGCATTCATGCATGCTGATGCATCAGTTATCGTTTCCGGTTTCCTGTCACGGTGCAGGCATGGTTCACTTCGTCGTTTTTCATTCGCTGCACTTGAGTTACATAATATATCTTCTAGATGGTGCTCCAGCGCAGTAAGTACATTCGGGCTTAACCATAGAAAAAGAAAGAGCTTAACCGGGACATAATTAAATCGGAACGCAAAATGAACAAACAATATGATCGCCTTTTTTATTATGCGCAGAAGCTGTGTGCAAGCATACGCTGTGATTAATTATGTTAAACGAAAGTCGGTTCGATTGGGCAAGCTTTTACGTGCGCATTCGCCTGTTGCGGAGGAAATTGATGAGCAATAAACCATTGGCACAACGGGACATTTAGTGGAGCTAAGAGCGAAAATGATCACCGCCGTGCACGATTGTGTGTGTCGTTTTGCGGTCGACGCCAACTGCTAGACCATGTGACCGTCTCTGCCAGCGTGCCACCCTGCCGGGTGCTCGTGCGGGTACGAGAGCAGAGGAAATTCCTTACCACCATCGAACCGGTCACCGGCACGAGAGCTAGATCGCTGAAGATACATAACGGTTCTTAATGCTGTTTGAGAGATGCTGTTTTGTTTCGCGTTGCCTTTTGCGCGCGCTCGCGCAAGCACACGGAAGTATGCCGGGCCGCGCACGCTGTGGTCGCTTGCGTTAGGAAAAACGCGTAGCTGCTTTTCTTCGGTCGCCAGCACCCGTCGCAGCATTGTTACGAATGGTCGGCGCCACCGAAAAGACGAAACTCACCTTCAGATATTAATTCCCCCCCCCCAAAAGTTATCGTGTGAGCGTGCGCCAGGATCGAGCAATCGGGTTAAGGCTGGCCCACCTCTATCCCGCTGCCGGCGAAGCATGTGTGGTGAGATTAAAAATAAATCGAAAATAACCTTCCCCACGGAAGAACCTGCTCCGAACCGGTATTCGGATTTGGCTGGAGCCGGAGAATTTGCTCCACTTATGCTAGCGTCCGACCGACCAAACGCGCCAGCCTTCGCGATGGGCGCAGATGTCGGCAGGGGCTACGGGGCACCATTCTGGGCACCACCACTGGGCCACTGAAATAAACCAACGGCAACGGGGTACGTCTGTCTGGGAGAAGAAAAAAAGAGGCCACCCGACATTATGTTACGGCAAACAAGTTCCTGCGCGGTCGTGTTGTGACCGTCTGTCCGAAACGATTGCAGCGCGGTTCTAGCATACGTGGGCTCACGTTGCGCTCCTGTCAACTGCTGCGGCCGAGAGCTCCGCGCCATTTCTTCGCGTTTGGGAAAAGCTCCCCGGAAAGCTCCCATGAACTTGGCCATCGCTGGCGTTCAATTAGCTCTCGTTTGTTAGTCTTTTGCGCTAGTGTACGGTGTGTTGCTGTACTTCGGGTCTAGAAATTTGAATCCGCGTTGCGACCGATTTTCTACTCCCCGAACCGTGGACCGTGGACGTGCAATGGTTTAGCTGCCAAACTAATCGCTAGCATTTCACTGCGCTCGGAACCATCTGCTGAGGCACCGGCTGGTGTAATAGCAGCGGAACAGACAGACTATACATAATTGCCAGTCCAGTGCGAAGAGAATATTACTTCAAATTGCCGTTTCCGCCAGTTCCGTCGCACAGCACGATGGTAAATGGTGAGTACAATTTAGAACTCACTTTGTTTGCTGTGCGCACAAATGCAAACTTTCTCCCGGATTGCATTTGTGCGGCCACTCAACTGCACGGTGCAGGATGCATTCACATGACGTGTTCCACGACCCAAAGGACAAACTGGTCAGCGCTTTAAATTTTAATAACCATTTTAAGAACTCTCATTAGCTGCGGTATATGCTTCCCGCTGCCCGGCAGTTCCGAGTGTGTACGGCGGGCGGACATGTTCATGTCGTAAACTAGTGTTAACTTAATCATTCGCGTGATCATTACGACGGGTATTGTCTGCGGGCTGGATGACACTGCGGACAGGAGGAGATTAGTTAGGTCGGCCAAAGACGCGCATAGCAAGAGAGCGAAAGCCCGCGCGACGGGAACCCGGCCCGAACGGTGGTTATTAGATTCACAATCAAGGTAACGGTTCCGACGGACAGCGCATTGCTCTAGTCCGGCTGGCGCATTTCACCGGCACCAGCCGCGTAGAGCGGGTGTGCCATGAGGTGAAGAATATAAATCTTACCCCAAGAGCTTCATTAGTAGGGCTCGGGGATGATTGTATCATGTGTGCCAGGCGCTCAGGCGTACGGTACAACCTGTTTTGATGAAGCGAACGTTATCTTACAGGTTGTCAGGGAGTATGGGCTTTTGTTTCCTGATAAAAGATGGGTAACAACTATTATGATGTTTCGAAGTTTGAGCAAGCGTCTATTTATCGCGTTGAATCAGTGATTGTTCAAGCGCTGGAGAGTAAATATACTATTAGTTAAAAGCCTTTCCTGCATTTGGAGCATTATACGAAAGATGCGAAATGGAAACCCCTTCGAATTGAAAATTTCCGCTTTATGAGCGCGTACTATATCTTTATGTTTTATATCTTTATTTTGAGCAAACTTGTGCTTATATTGTGGCGTTATAAATTTGAAACCCGTTGAAAAGAAAGTACAGCAGTAATGTTATAGAACAATGACGGCTGGAAGCAAATTGACAAATTGCATCATCATCGATCTATTGCAGGCGGAAAAAGCTCCCTATGGAAAGTGCATTTCCTTATCGTACTTCGCTTCGCTCACTTCAAGCGCGAACTAATCTTGGCAGCTGGGTATGCCATAACGCCTGCTCGCGAACTACAATTCGATTCACCCAATTGCTAGAAAGCGATCGCCGCACCGTCTGATAGCGAGCCAATGCACACGTAATGTCTTCGACGCCATCAAACACGTCGGGGCGCAGATCGCTTCTCCGATTAATGACCACGGGCGGCGCAGACGAACCGATATTCATAATCACAATTACGCTCGAAATCGAAGCAAAATTTCTCCTCGCTAATGCAATTCCGTGCTAATTGAATGAGCGTTGGATGGTGTTGTGCGTAAGAAACACGAAGAAAATTAGGTGCGTTTTTTGTTGTTGTTCCTTCGCTCTCTCATTTCGGTATTCCTTTCGGTATGGCGTCCGACCGGCGATGGGCGTATTTTTTAACACACTATCGTCGAGGAGAAAGCAAAACTTAATTATTTTTTATTATAAAACACATCAGTCTTGCCACGGAGCGGTTATCACTGCATATGCTCTAGTTCAGTTCTTCCACGCGGGGCAGATTGTGGCGGTACCGGTATTTCGCATTGGAAGTATCGGTATTACGTAAACAAGATTTTGCCGCAGCTGAAGGATGCAAAGTTTTCTTGCATGTTGAAATTATTAGATAATTTTCAATTGATACAAGCGTTTCGTTCAGCTTTGCATCTAAAACATCAATCTTCTTCCATATATCATCGATTTTTTTGCTCAAAAAGTCTTCGCTCCAGTACCTAATGGCCTGAAAGACCAGCAATTTTCTTCTGGCGAGCGAGACTTGAACAGAAAAATTGGACAATTCTGGACGAATAAAGTGTAACAATTTGTCAAGTGCTTAGTAAGGTTAGTGAAGTGCCTAGTAAAGGCTTCTTATATGAATTTTAGTTATTACTTGTGCGAACTTAGAGCTACATATTAATCTTAAGCATAAGCGTACACTTGATATTAGCATAAAAAATAAAGCAATAGCTTGAAAATAGATTCAATGAGAATTATATATCTTGTATTGCATTTTATTGCATAAATCTTATACAAAAAACATTTTTCGTATGTTTGTTATGTATTATAAAGATTATTATACAATAATAAATATATAAATAGCACATTTTAGATATATTCAGTTTAGTAAACCAGTAAGCGACAGTCATAGATGTGCATTCCGTTTCGCCTAGTAAGAAGAAGTAGTATGCAACGCAATATTGATATCGTTTGATCCAAACGCGTTTATGTTAATAATAATGCGCCAAGATGTCAATAGCAACAATAAAAACTCTATGTTGCTTCATTGCTTTTTCAATTAAATGTAATACAAATAATGCTATTCGTGCTTTAACTAGTATCATTTGATCCACTTTTCTATAACACTTTATAAAAGGGAGCTAATAGAAAATGTGTAGCTATTATGCCATCAAGCAACAATATTCAAACAAACAGATAAAATTGGTGCGCAATGTCACAAATTGATTGCTTGATGGCATACATTGATGACGAATTAAAACAAACAAAAAAAGTTATACGTTTTTCTAAAGTTGGTTTATAACCAATACGATATTTTGTAAGAAATTAATTGAATGTGTTTAAATTTAGAAGAACAAACATGTTTGAACCTTCAACATCATGCAAATGTTGATCGTAGTTCGCATGAATTCCGTAAACGTATTGAGTTTTCTATCAATTATGTGCTTCAAACACACGTTTGTTTTTTCAACCTTCTTGTCTCCATTAATGTCTGCAAGTTGCGCCAATTCCAAAGCCTCAGAACCTTCTGAACCATTCGTGTGCCTTGCGCCGGTGAGGTCGACGCAATTTCTCAGCCCACTTTTTCCGATTCATTTCTCAACGCCCGAGTGGTTTCCATTTTCTGATGGACGCGGTGGGCGCCTTTTCTACGACAACCTTCAGCAATGGAAATGGTCACCACCGTCGACAGTCAAATTGATCGGTGCTCAATTATACCGTACCGTTTACGTGAAACTGGTTCACGGCGTCTTCGCCTGAATGCTCATTTGTTTCGCCCGACGCGATGGCAGCCAGTGAAAACCGTGGCAAGGGAAATGTGGGTTTGGGGACTTTCTGCGTCATTGGGTTTTTTTTTGTTCGTGTGTCTCTACCGTCTGTATATCCTCGAGAATTAAGCGATCAAACAGTACACAAAAAAATCCCGCCAAATCGGTTGTATAAGCGATCCGTGGGGGTGTAAAATCATCATGAACTGCATCGAGATGCGCACAACACAACGATAATGATCGATTGATGGGCCGATGCGGTCACTCCCTCCCTGCTGGACCGATGGCAGATGCGCTATACCTGCTACCCCGTGTGTGGCTGGGTTCAAGCGTTGGCTTAGTGTTTCAGTGGATGACCGGTTCGCCACAGCTGTGATCTAAATGCGCAGTTCATTTGCACAGTGCACAACATCTAGGCAGAGCAGCAGCATGGCGGCGAACATGCCGCAGCATCACCAACATGGTTCGGAACCATGCGGTGTACAAAGTGTACAGCATATAGATTACTATCGCAAAATGTGTGGTGAATTTATTTCTATTTCTCGTGCTGCCATTCGAAAAGTGTGAGTGTTGAGAGAAGAGTGAAGGCGTTCATGTGTTCCGTACCATATTTCGAAAGCAAGATTCTTGACAGGTAGTATCTAGCTACGGGTATAGCAAAGTCAAGGAAAGTCAGACATGATCATCCTGAGGTGGTTGTGCCAGCGAAGAAGAAGATTTTTAACATAATTGTCTGTGCATAAAATGTGTGCTCTATTATAAATCGGAATTAGTGCAAAGTGCAACTCGTGGTTGAGATGGTCCACCATCATGTGCAGCTCGCTGTGACCAGTTTTGCGGCTCTTTATTCATTTACAGTGCAATATAAAAACATAATTTTGAATGTGAGACGAATGCTGAACTTAGCCAAGTTGAAGTAAAAGAATTCCTAGATATGCTTCATGAACGGATAAAATGTTCAGAATAAACAATAATAGGTTAAGTCATTGAACGAGACAAAGGTACCTGAATTTCCACAGCAGATGCTTTTGTGTTTTTTTACCGAACTTTAAAAACCTTTAAGCCATTTATTATTAGTTGAATAAAACCATTGGGGGCCATTGCGTTGGACAGGTATAAGATTTTTGACATATTTTTTATATATTCTGTCACATTTCTTAAGTATGTCAAGCTCACTGGGACATTGATACGTTTGGTTTTCGATTTTTGCGACGCATTTGAAATGAAATGAATTTGAAATTAAATGAATTTTCCTGCAACTTTGGGTATTTTTTCTATACCTTGCAAGTGTTGCATCAGCAATTGCTATACATGGTTCGAAAGGTTATGTTTTCAGCATTATGTCGAAAAAAATTGAAACCAAAACATGCTACCAAAACAAAACTAAAAATCGAAATATACGAAATTCATTATTTTGCGCCTAAAAATGCATTCCATAAGTTTAAAAGTGGAAAACTATAACTTATTAATAACTTTTCAATGCATTTAAAAAGTTATTTAAAATATGCCTACATTATACAAGATTGTTTTAAAGTTCCTATATTTTTAATCGAATTTTAAATCGATTATTTGTATCGAAAAAAAATAATTTTCGTAAGTGGGCGTATAGTTATGT
>KZ072203.1:34743-66665 GCA_002091845.1 Anopheles cracens
GTTTAAGCATCTGCTGCACGAGAAGTCCAGAAGCTGGAACCCGATTGGGCACCACCCCGATAGGATTGCTTCCCTTGGCCGCCGCAGCCACCGGTACGGGCATCAGATCACGCATAGTTGCGCTGCAGCTGCTCACCATTGCGTGCGACAAGTCGGCCCTCGGTGATGGAACACAGCGGGGTCAGCTACACGGTCACACGGCCGTTTCGGAGGCCCTTTCAACGCTTCGCCTACGCTGTGCGGAGCCCGTTCGATTTCGGCTGCTCGTGGGCATGCTCAACAGTGGCGGTGGATCTGGGGAGCTGCAGGCAATCGGGATGAGATTCATCAACATGTTTCTCGAGAGCTCCGAGAACATCCAGACGCGGCTGTATCTGCAGGCCGAGCTATTTCAGGCGGGACTGGACCCGTCGCAGATGTGCAAAACTATATCCTCCACATCGCCGTGGCTGGAGCGGCTTCGTTCGGAGGTGAAACGCTGGGATGCCATACGTATCGATATCGAGCAGCTGCAGCTGCAGGCTCGATCTGCCGAACAGGTGCGCAGCCGTTTGGTCATCCTGGAGCGCCGAGTACAAATACTGCACGAGGAGAAAACGGTCCTCACTACGATGGAGAGAAGACTGCAGGAACGCTGTGCGGAACTGCAGCGTGAAGTGCTCCGGCTGAAGGGCAGCAGTACGAGCAACTGTAGCGGTGGCTCCAAAGCGCACGACAACTCAAACTCTTCCAGCTTGGAGAAACGCCCGGTGGCACTGCCGCGCCAAGTGCCCCCACAACCGAAGCGCAACAACACATCCGAGAACGACGATGAAGGCATCAGCAGCTCGGAGACGGGACAATCGTCGACGCCGGAGCCACCGCGCCTGTTCCCTGCGAAAAACGGAGGCTCGAGTGCTGGCTCGCACAAATTCAGTATATCGCTGACGCAGGAAAGCACGGTACCCATGCATGAGCTAGGTACCAACCCTGAGGATGACACGAACGCCACGATCGAGGATGTGATCGAAGAGCTGCAGAACATAGTGAACGATGCCGAGCGTGAAATCTCGGATCAGAATGAAATTCTTTATCAACAGGTGGATGACATTCCCGAGCAGGCACTGTACAGTTTGGAGATTTCGAATGAACACGAGATTGTGCCTGTGAATCTGTTGCCACAGCCACCGCGTAAGTCGCGATCGCTGGCACACCTCATCTCGAACCCATCCGATGGCGAAGGATCCGGTTACGATATACTGATGGCTAACAACGAAACCAAGGTGGACTTCTTCGACGACGACAGGGACACTGGCGTTGGTAAAGGAAACAATCCCTATGGCGAGGAAGGGTCCAACAACCGGTACTTCGATATAACCGGCATGGGCTCACCCATGGACGCTGCACAGGACACTAACGCGCCACTCGTCCAGGGCCCGGATGTGATTCACGCAACGGTGGAATCATCGGCTCCGGGAGTGACAGCTCTGCATCACCCGCGCAGTCGGCACGCATCCGCGAAAGATTCCAATCGGGCCATATTGAACGTCATAATGGACGCACGGGACAAGGAATCGCGCCTCCTACGGGCGCAGTCACTCGAACGCGACCAGCAGCACATCGCGCAGCCGGCAGCTCCCCAACAGTTCAATGGAGTATTTTTCATGACCGACATGAACAGTGCCGGCAAATACCCCAAGCCGGACATCACCGCGGCCCTGGAAGCGAAGAAGGTGACCAAGAATCTCGACCGGATGGGGGCGTATGGCGTCGACTCGATGATTGACATCGTGATGACGAACGAGCAGCGGTTGAACAAAGCTAACTCGTACGCCAAATCGCGCATGGTGGCAGCCACGGGACCACCGAACCCGGCCAACGGAGCCGTCCCCAGCAAGCTGACCGGGAACAACAACTTCAAGCTGCGCCCCAACACGGGCAACCATCCGCAGCAGCCTCAGCCCTTTGCACTTTCCGGCATCGGCATGATGCGCGAAGCAAGCCGTAGCCAGACAAACATAGGCGGTTCGAAGGTAACAGATCTGCCGTCCGGACTGTACTAGCACAAAGCACAACCAGGATTGCTGGTTACTGGCATATCCTGCGGCTTTTGTCTCGTTTTGCTCAAGATTTATGTTTCGTTTTAATCGATACTGTCGTGCAATATTCTATTTATTCTTATGGAAGTTTTTATTCGCCTTCTTGGGTGATAGATGATAAACCTGACTACCTGTCCCTTGATACTAAGCTTATTGAACGGTTACGATGTACTTGCTATTAAATCAGTTTTGTTCAAATTAAATCGGTTCGTCTTCGAGCACAATGTTAGGCTAGTACAACACAATCGATATGTAATAGCGTGCTGAATTCGTACTTACGGTAACTTGTTCGTGTTTTGTTAACCGAGTGTGAAAGGAGATGTTCGTAATTTTGCAAATTAAGGTTTCTATGCCTTGACAATTTTATGCTATTAGTAACATAAAAGTTTCTTTGGACAGCTATAAATTGGAGAAAGTCGTAACCGATATGTTTTCAATAAAAATCTCGAAAAACTCATTCCAACTGTGTTTGCATTATTCCTGCAGCTATGAATTTTGTTTACTTTTAGATATTTCTTAAAACATTTGAAATGCCAATATGTCTTAATATTGATACTAAAATGTTGAATATTCATCCTAATAATTGGAATAAACCTCACAGCTCCTATTCAATGTGGAAATCACATATAATCTATATCGTTGAATTTCCTTAATTGAGCAATTTCTCAACGTTCAGCTATGCTAAGGAGCGGCGGATTGTTACAGCACAAAAGATGGAAAATTTATTCTACTTCAAGCAACGTATAGCAACTAAACTAGCGAAGAGACGATCGATCCTTAAAATTAATGCCCATTAAATCCTTCTACATTTTCAGTTACATTCACTCTAAAAGTATATAATATTTTGAAACAATCGTAACATGCACTACAGCCAGATATCAGTGAAAAACAAAATTTCAAATTTGATGACACCAATAACAGCGCTTTAGTTGATACATTTAGCAACAAATTACCAATTTATTCAATTGCAACCTAGCGTTAGCGCACATTTTCGCCGTACTACTACTTAGCATACGTGACGCGGTATCTTATCGAGCGATGTTTTGTCTGCTTCTGGGAGCCTGGTTGGATGGTTCCCCTAGTGCCGCCGGTGCCGGGCGTTCAAACTTCAACAAACAGGGCCACCACCGTACGTTACAAAGCATGATAGAGTTGTGGAAGGTTTTTTTTACAATGTCACGCCCGTGTCGTAGAGCGTGCGACCGAAGCGATAGATAACTCTGGCACAACCAGCTTGCCATCGATGAGTAAGTGCATCCTCCAATCGACGTATGAGCTCCGATTTCTGGCCGCTCTTGGCCGGGACCACGCACGCAGTACCTAATCAGTTCCGAGCAAGCCACGGTAGGAGTCGTACGTAGCACAGGGGATAAAAAGCGAGCGCTGAAAAGAGCATGGTTCAACCGGTTTCGTTGTAACTTCATCTGGAGCATCTATCAAATCTACTAAGCGTAAGTATAGTAGGATAATAGTAAGCTCAATCGTCCATTTTTCCTCTTTGAAATTAAATGTCGAAGAAAATAGTGTAAAGTGAAACAAGGCCAGACATATCGCAACGACCAATGTCACCGTAGATGTGCATGGATCAGACGCTGGTTCCCTTGGTGCCTCACAACAATAAGGGAGTGTATCTGATAAATGATAAGTGGTATCTTGGTTCGGTGCTGTTTATCTCGCCGCTGGCCTTATCGCGTGCACCTGCTAAGCAACACATGGACATGGCAAAAATTACCCACAGCGGACCGATACACTATCGACGTTGCCATCATTGCCGTAGCTCGGATTAACTTTGTGCCATTCCAAAACAAATTTATGGACGAATTCTCATAGCGGTGTACGTGCGTCTTTATGTTCCAGTGGTTGTTCGCTCCTTGCTCGATTCACGAACTCTGTCAGCAGGTGCACAAGTAATAGCAGAACAATGGCAAACCTCCGACCGTTGGTGCCGGAACTGGCTGAAAAGGCTCGCAATGAGCTGAATGAGGTGCCTAGCCGCATTGCGGATGATCTAGCAGCATTGCGAGCGTGGCTGCTCAAACAGCCCCACCTGAACCCCCGTACGGACGACCAGTTTTTGGTGAACTTTATGCGCGGCTGCAAGTACAGCTTGGAAAAGACGAAAGAAAAGCTGGACAACTACTACACGGTCAAGACGGCCATACCGGAGTTTTTCGACAATCGCGACCCCGACAACGAAACGCTACAGAACTACATGTCCTTCGGGTAAGAGCGATCGGCAATCGGTCATGGTCTCGGGCGGCTGTAGAACGAACATGATAAGCATATGGCTTTGTTTCTCTTCCTCGCAGTGTCAACCTTCCTCTGCCACATACGCTGGAGGTCGATGGCCCCCGGTTCATGCTGGTGCGCATGGGCGCGTACGACGCATCGAAGTACTCGATTGTGGACGTGATGAAAGTGTGCTACATGATCACCGATCTGCTGCTGGTGAACGACGATACTTCCATAATCGCCGGCCACATGGTGCTGGTCGATTTGAGGGGGCTCACGTTTGCGTGCCTGTCGCAATTCAGTCCCACGTTTATTAAGTGAGTAAAAGATGGCTCCACAACCGAAGAGCGAAAGCGTGTTTCGAGAAATTGTAAACCTTCACCCATTGCACTGCATTGCAGGAAAATGACGTCCGTGATTGAGGCCTTCCCAATTCGCACCAAGGGCATACACTTTATAAATCCATCGTCCGGCTTTGACACACTGTTCAAAATGTTCCACGGTTTTCTGAGTAAAAAGATTCAGGAGCGCATCCAAGTGCACGAATCGTTTGAAGCACTGCATAGCGTCGTCCCCAAGAAGTATCTCCCGGAGGAGTACGGTGGAAGCGGCGGACGGATCAACGATATAATCGCCGATTGGCGTAAGAATCTAATCGCCAACCGAGAGTTCTTTGCCAAAGATGCGAAGTATCGCAACGATGAAAGGAAACGACCAGGCAAACCGAAGAATGCCAGCACGCTGTTTGGAGTGGAAGGTTCGTTCCGGACGTTGGAATTTGACTAGGGTAATGTTTCGCGAAAGGTTTAACGTTCAGAATTCAGCCACAAACACGTAAACAACCGTGAGACCGTACAAGTTCACTCTTATCAATAACACTATAGTGATTGCATCCTATCATGGTGCATCACGTATAACCGACAATGAGTTCAAATGATTCCCAAATAAAAATTCTAGTAAACAAAAAATGGTTCCATATACGCGTGGTAAAGTTGAAATTATGCTATGACTTAGTTCGACACAAAGTAACGAATGCTCACGACATGAATGTACGCAGACGACGTGTTAAATAGGCTAGCGATAGGCGTTTAATTTTGTATGACTGGCCAACGGGTACCATGACAATGGTCTATTAGCTGGATCCGTTTGATAAAGTCACTGATAACTACTATCTCGTGGGTAGCGAAGGTTTATTAAACGATGAACAATCACGTTTGCGCTCGGACATTACTGGAGAAACAGTAGTGCATCTGTTATTTGCTGTCAGACTGACCTACGGTACTGTTGTGGTACTCGACTCTGTCGTTATTAAAATGCCCAATATTCGGCCCATTTCCCTCGAACTTCAGGACATTGCTAAGCGTGAGCTCAATGAGGACGTTGCGCAAGTGGATAGTCATCTGTGCGTGATTAGATCGTGGCTTGCAGAGATTGACCTACGTAGTAGCCTAGTTGATGATCAATTTCTGATAGCTTTCCTACGAGGTTGCAAGTTTAGTCTAGAGAAGGTGAAGAAAAAGATGTTGCTGTTCTATGGCATTCGGTCCGAGCTTCCGCAGGTTATTCAACACCGTGATCCACTGGATAGTGATGTACTTAAAATAATACGGATGGGGTAGGTATTTCGTGCGCCACATGCGAATAGATTGGTGCAACAGCTGATCTCGTCCACAGTGTGGGTCTCCCGTTGCCAAAGACCCAGAAACCAACCGATCCGAAGCTGTTCCTCATACGTGTCGGGTGCTTCGACGTCAGTCAGTGCACGTTTGCGGACATAATGAAAGTTGGCACAATGATGAACGACATTCTGATGCGGGACGACGACCAAATGGTGATCTGTGGAATGGCGCTCGTAATCGATCTCAAAGGCGTGACCGCCAGCCATTTGATGCAGTTTGAAATGGATCTGCTGCGGAAAGTTGCCGTACTGAATCAGGATGCTTCGCCGCTGCGAATGCAGGGCATTCACATACTTCATCCACCGCCCGGAGCGCAAACTGCGTTAAACATCTTCAATGGATTGTTATCGGCTAAAAATCAACATAAACGGGTAAATATGGTGTGCGGCACAGGAAGATCTTCAGTAGAAAAATGGAATTGCTGTAAACATGTTATTTTTTCTTCCTAGATTTATTCCCACGGGAGTGATTTGAGCTCGTTGCATCAACATTTTCCTCTCGAAATACTACCACAGGAGTATGGAGGAAACCTGGAATCCATCGATACAATCGCTAAACATTGGGAAGACAAACTGATCGAAAACCGCAACTACCTACTCGACATGGCTTCAGCGACCACACAGCCCAGCCCTTCTCCTACGATGGGACCAAAACTTGGCTCAAAGACATATTCTTTCGGAACCGAAGGGAGCTTTCGAAAGCTAGATTTCGATTAGGGTTAAAAAGGAAGCTAAGCAATTTTGTGGCGATTAGTTCAATACAAACATTATATTTGCTTAGCATATTTGCCAGCGCAAATTGTTTTATTAACTTCACCCACAGTACGAGACGGTACTCACGTTTGACATTCCCCATGTGCCAGGCGTATATGGCGTTTTAGGTGTACTTTAAATTTGTATTTTTTAAGGCAATCGGTAGCAGCACATTGGAACTGACGGTCCATGCTGTGTGTTTGGAGGTGTTTCATTGCCATTGATCGATACCGAAATTTTTTATTGCATTCCATGCACTGATACACCGTGTGGTCGCCGGCTGTAACTACCAGCAAGTGATGTTTATCCTGATGCAGCAGGCAATCGTACAAGTTGTTGAACTCGCTCGAACAATTGGGGCACTTGTGCGCCCCCATCTTAATACGTTCGTACTGTCCAGGATGCCGGTGTGTTAAATGGTCCAGTAGCATTGAAGGCATTTCGAACTCGTCATCACAGTACTGACAGCTTACGGCATAGTCGGCGTGCTTCGCAGGCTCGTGTAGACCCATTTTAGTTTTATCGTGGCTTTGCACATGTCTGGTGAGATTGCGATTGCGTTTGAAGCTTTTCCCGCAGGTGCCGCAAACGAACGGACGATCCGGTTTATGCACCAGCGCATGATCGTTCAAGATCGCCTTGGAAGGAAACTTTTTACTACAAATCGGACAAGCAAACTGTCTGTTCATGTGTTTGGCGACGCAGTGTTGTTTCAGCTCGATGCTGGTGTAGTAAGATTGATCACAAAGATCACACTTGAATGTTTTTACAGACGAGTGTCGAAGCTCGTGCAAGCGGAGGGAGCTGCGATCAGAGAAGGCTCGTTGGCAGTAACCGCAGAAGTAGTCTTTAATTTGAAAATGTATCTTCAAATGCTTTCGAAGCGTGTTCCTGCCCTTGTACGTTTTCTTGCAGAACGTACATTGCACGATCGGTATCTTTCGATTATTGCGATAGCAATAGTTTAAAGCTGCGACAGTACTTGCTTTAAGGAACAATTCATCGCTCATGTATATTGGTGATTCTCCTAAATTTTGTTGGGATGTTTCTTCTTCTGCTTGGATCTGATTGCCATTTGCCGAAGACTTTTTGTGATGCTCATCGGTGGGGTGTTTGTTTTGTTCTTCATCATCATTTTTCGCATCATCCCCATCATTCTGAACGTTGCCATCGTAGCCGTCAACTAGCAACTCCTCTTCTTCATCAATGTACTCCTCTACTTCAATTTCCTCGTGCAATATTTCGTTGTCGTCTTCGTCTTGACAGTGGTCCTCGAGCAACTTCATACTTTTTTCCTCATAGCTACACTGCAGAAACTGTTGTGTAAAGCTCGCTAAGATTTCATACGATTTGTTGCAATTCGCCTCGAAATCGACAAAATCCTCAATGTGCTGTACACACATGCGGCAGATGTTGTTCGGCAAGCCGTCGTTCTCATCGACCTTCGATATGATGATCTCAAAAGCTTTTTCCAAAGCTTCGTTCAGATTACCACCGGGAACAAACAACGGCATACAGTCACGGTCTGATAGACAGAAGCGACATACCGAATTATACCTCGTTTCTAAATATTCTATCGTTATTTCTAACATTTTATCGGTGCACACCAATTTGTGTTTGTTTGTTTACGAAATAATTCTTTAAACTATATAAAATCCGGTTAGGTCGTATAGACAGCAATTGACAGTCAATTTCAAAGAGACATTTGATTCTCTGCATCAATTCATTTTGCATTCTATTCACCTTGGCTTTTTTTTGGAAAATAGGCACAAATTATTTTTTATCGGTTAGATACATCAGGAGAACGTTTTTTTACCAACTTCCGCAACCTTCTTAGTTGACCGATAATAAATAAAAGACAGGCCGCTACAATGTGTTCGTTGTATAATACAGAATGCCTTATTTCACAAGCGTTGGCCGGACCGGCCGGCTTATGGTTGTTGACACCACGTCAGAAGTGAACCAGCCTCGCAGAATCACTTTTTGGTAAAGTGAAAAAAAACTGTACGTTCTGAAAAAGTTTCGGAATATTTGTGCTGTTTTTAATATTTCCAGCAAAAAGAGAAGATAATTGGTAGCTTAGTAGCAAAACAATACTGAGCCATCATGACAGCGTTCGAAGGTTTGTATTTGGACATGTTTAAATTGTATACACTTGCGCTAACGCACCGGTTTGTTGCACAGAGTTCGGCGTGATGCCGGAAATAGCAAAGGCTATTGACGAGATGGAATGGATGCTGCCGACCGACGTGCAAGCAGAGGCAATTCCACTGATTCTGGGCGGTGGTGACGTGCTCATGGCAGCCGAAACGGGCAGCGGCAAAACGGGTGCGTTCTGTCTGCCGATTCTACAGATCGTGTGGGAAACGTTGCGCGACATCAAGGAGGGTAAGACGGGAAGAGTGGGGTCTTCCATCAAAGGACTGCCGTGGACGTTCTCGTTTACCGATCGTGGCCACGCGATGGCCATCACACCAGACGGATTGCGGTGCCAGTCACGCGAGTTTAAGGATTGGCACGGAAGTCGTTGCACCACCGGCGTGCGTGGGAAAGGCAAATATTACTACGAGGCAACGGTGACGGATGAAGGACTGTGCC
Organism: Anopheles cracens; assembly: GCA_002091845.1. Classification (NCBI taxonomy): domain Eukaryota; kingdom Metazoa; phylum Arthropoda; class Insecta; order Diptera; family Culicidae; genus Anopheles; species Anopheles cracens. The sequence goes on from KZ072203.1 coordinate 44,083, forward strand.
GCGTTGGCTGGTCGACGGAACTTGCCAGTCTTGATCTCGGTACCGATCGCTTTGGCTACGGATTCGGCGGAACTGGGCGGAAATCGAATTGTAAGCAGTTTGACGCATACGGCGAAGCGTTCGGAAAGCAAGACGTCATAGGCTGCCTGCTTGATCTAGATGGCGGAGAGATCGGTTTCTCCAAGAACGGCGTATTCCTCGGTACTGCTTTTAAGATACCCGAAACCAACTTCAAAAATGACTCATTCTTTCCGGCCGTGGTGCTGAAGAATGCCGAAATCGCATTCAACTTTGGCCAAACCGATTTCAAGTTTCCTTTGCCAGCCAGCTATATGGCGGTGTGCAATGTTGCCAAGGAAAACTTGGCAGAAAATAGCAACACTGGTGCATCGGGCAGCGCAGAGGGTGAGGCAGCGAAGCCGAAACCGAACGCTCCACAGGCAATCGTGATTGAACCATCGCGCGAGTTGGCCGAGCAAACTTTCAATCAGATAAAGAAGTTCAAAAAATATCTCCAAGATCCCGAAGTTCGCGAGCTGCTGCTCATTGGCGGAGTGAACGTTCGGGAGCAGATGGAGGTATTGCAGCGGGGAGTAGACATCATCGTAGCAACGCCCGGCCGGCTTGAAGATCTCATCGGAGGTGGTTATGTGCTCCTGAATGGCTGCAGATTTTTCGTGCTTGACGAAGCAGATGGACTGCTGAAGCAAGGTTATACAGAAATGATCGAACGCTTGCATAAGCAGATTCCGAAGATCACTTCCGACGGTCGACGCCTTCAAATGGTAGTCTGTAGCGCCACTCTGCACTCGTTTGAAGTGAAGAAAATGGCCGAACGGTTGATGCACTTCCCTACATGGGTTGACTTGAAGGGCGAGGACGCTGTTCCAGAGACCGTCCATCACGTAGTGTGCATGGTTGACCCCCAAAAGGATTGCAGTTGGCAGGCGATGCGAAGTCACATCCAAACAGATGGTGTGCATGCACGGGATAACGTGCGTCCTGGTTCCAACACTGCGGAAACCCTCTCGGAGGCGGTGAAAATGCTGAAAGGAGAGTATACACTGAAGGCTATCGATGAGCACAGCATGGACCGGGCGATCATATTCTGCCGCACGAAGCTGGACTGTGATAACATGGAACGCTATCTACGGCAAATGGGCGGGCAGAAGTATTCATGCGTATGCCTGCATGGCGATCGAAACCCGAAGGAACGGAAAGCTAACCTCGAGAAATTTAAGAACAAAGAAGTGAAATTTCTGATTTGCACGGACGTGGCCGCCCGCGGATTGGACGTTTCCGGGTTACCTTTCATCATTAACGTAACGCTTCCTGATGAGAAATCGAATTACGTCCACCGAATTGGACGTGTCGGTCGCGCCGATAGGATGGGATTAGCGTTTTCGCTGGTGGCTTCCGTGCCAGAAAAGGTGTGGTATCATGGACAGTGGTGTTCATCGCGAGGCAAAAACTGCTGGAACACGGAACTGACCGACGTTAAGGGATGCTGCATGTGGTACGATGAGAAAATGTATTTGGCCGAAATTGAGGATCATTTGACTGTGACGATTCCGCAGATAGAGAAGGACATGAAAGTCCCGTTAAATGAGTTCGACGGTAAGGTTGTGTATGGCGAGAAGCGCATCAACACTGGAACCGGGTACAAGGATCACGTTGAGCAGCTAGGCCCAGTGGTACGCGAACTAGCGCGTTTGGAAAGAGAAGCACAGAGGTTATATCTTAAAAGATTGGCGGTTTAGGCGATTAGCTCATCATTTTATTAATATGTAACAGTATGCGTACTGGATAAAAATACACTTATTTTATTCTACGTCCGACAACTCTTGGTCGTGTCGTGGTTCATGTTCTAATTTACTCAGTGCATTTGTAAGAGAGTTTCCGAATGAGTTCACATACGACGAACAAACATCCGACAGTAAGGCGTATGGAGTTTCGTAGGTGTTGAACACTTGAACTTTTCGAACAACTCATTCCGTCCATAAAATGTTCACTTTCATACATGCTCTTGAATCGCTCAAACACGCTCGTAGTAGAGGAAACCCGTACCGTAGCTAGGAATTTAATCGCTCAACAATGCATAGACTGTGTCTGCAACACAAATGCTTAAGAGGTTATATTCGAGCTCCATTCTAATATACCACATGCGGTTCCACATGAACAATTATGGTGTAACCTTTTTTCAACAAAATTTGATGGTTCATTGAGCACAAGGCTATAGAAGTTTGTTCTGCCAGTTCTGCTCTGAAATTGTGAGTTGACTACCAATATATAGTAGCATTCAATCGTCCGTTTCAGCGTTCAAAATTTTACATCGTCTTGATGATTGCCTTGAATGACAATATGAAATTCAAGAACTCTTCAATTCAATGCTATGGTAGCAGGACTACTTGCAAAGATAAATTCTGCTCTTATAATTAATAATATGAAGAGTGTGTGGGTGAAAACTGTAACATTTTTCCTACCAGACCAATTAACACTGCGCGGTAATAAATGGTAATAGCTTTGGTTCGCAATCGTTGTTAAACACTACTAACCATGCAGCACCATAATACAGCTAGAAACGATTGAGCTGATGGAAAATTTGCCATGATATACCGACGACCAAGGATAGCGCCGCGAGTTCAAGTGCGACAGGGGGCGGACGACGCTATTTTTATCGTTCTCAAACGCTACTGATTGGCCGTGCTACTAGATGGATCTCGAGTGCGAATGACGGAAGCTGTGGATCGTGGTAACGAATAGTTTCGGCGGCTGCATCGATTGCTGATGTTGCGGTTCGGCACAGGCGGCGATGCTATCGCACACGCACAGGAATAGGCGAGAGATTTGCAACGTTCTCTTGCAAACCTTGACACCTACACGAACCGGGCTCCAACTCTGCGCACACATTTCCAAGGTCACACCTAATGTTTTCAGTGGGAATTGGAACGAGCTCGTACGCAGGGCGGCCATACGGGTGGGAAAGCTGGATCAATGAGTAGGAGAAACATTTTTCGTGTCTGTCCTACACATCCGAAGAGCCAAACAATCCAGACACAGCAGTTTCGAATACGGATGATAAGATATCCCCGGACGATAAAGCGAAAATGGCTTAGCTTGTAAAATTGGTTTACCCGTCCGTAGTGTTCACACATAATATCTCAATACGAACACATTTTTTCCATACACAAACAGCAAAGCAACGAGAGCACTTTGCAATGTAGATAAGATAAGTTCTTAGCCGCGAGTGACTGAACTCAATTCTATTAAAGAATGCATTTGTCTACTGAACAAAATATGAGCTCCATTTTTTGCTTATTATTCCATTTCATGTATATGTGGACCTTTGTTATTTTACCTTATTTTAAACCTCTTAGTGTTTTGTGAGTTTGTGGTATGCTGTAAAAACGTAAAGAAAATACATTTTGATATTGCTCGATTGGCTCACTTACTCGATTTGAAGCTAACGGCCAACGGCCAACGGCTTGTAACCTTGACGAATGGAAACGTTTTTACCAGTCAGCGCTTACTATAATTCTCATTGACATCATAATTTCATTATACACATGTTATTTTTAGTTTCCAGCTGATTATTTTTTCAAGCTCACATCTGTGAGTTTGTTTGTTGTGAGTTTGTGTTGTATTATAGAGTTTTTCTTTTAAGTTTTTACACTGAATTTCAAAAGGATTATTAACCCAGGACGGAGTGTGGGGTAAGTGGATCTGCTTTAGACCGGTCTATTAAAACACTTAAACGTTACTCTTAAATGCAACAAATGAAGTTTTTCACCGTTTTTCTGAAAAAAAACAAGTGGATAACAAAAAACGAACTGTGTTTCGTCAGCGAAAACTTCGAATTCAGAAGCTGCACTAGCAAATATCGATCGTTCCGTTGTTGCATGATTCATTCATCAACATCAGGAATTGAGAGTGTCCTGGGTGCGCATAGAATGTGAATAGTTGTCGGCAGTTTTTTAATCTGAAACGTTCCGTGCTTGCTTATCAAGTATGTGAACACGGAGCTATTGCTCAGTCATGGAAATGACTGATAAAATTGGGTGGCGAGAGAGCACGAAAACGTATGTTTGTGTTTGTATGGAACAAATAACGTACTTTTGCAGTGTAGCATGGATGTCAAAATAAAATGCAAGCTTCCTGAATTCTGCTCTTATAATTAATAACATTAAGAGTGTGTGAGTGAAAACTGTAACATTTTTCCTACCAGACCAATTAACACTGCGCGGTTATAAATGGTAATAGCTTTGGTTCGCAATCGTTGTTAAACACTACTAACCATGCAGCACCATAATACAGCTAGAAACGATTGATCTTTCGCTATCTTTATGCATATCATTATGATGCACTGTAGGACATGTATTACCATATGGTTCTGCATCGTTTTTGTTGAGCATAAGCGTGGGAAAAAAGTATTGCTAACTCCTTTCTTCTAATAGTTGTATTTTTTATGGATGCTTTTTATTCCTTGTATTGAAAAGGCTTGTTTATTTACACATGATGAAAAATTACCTATTGGATCTGAAAAGATTTCAATTTTGTCAATATCAAATGCATCACGTTGTGTGGAAAAACATGTTTGCTCTATCTATAAATAATCGACCTCATTGAAGCTTCTCCATCGAACCGGTTTTCGTTTTTTTATAGAGAAGGACATGAAAGTCCCGTTAAATGAGTTCGACGGTAAGGTTGTGTATGGCGAGAAGCGCATCAACACTGGAACCGGGTACAAGGATCACGTTGAGCAGCTAGGCCCAGTGGTACGCGAACTAGCGCGTTTGGAAAGAGAAGCACAGAGGTTATATCTTAAAAGATTGGCGGTTTAGGCGATTAGCTCATCATTTTATTAATATGTAACAGTATGCGTACTGGATAAAAATACACTTATTTTATTCTACGTCCGACAACTCTTGGTCGTGTCGTGGTTCATGTTCTAATTTACTCAGTGCATTTGTAAGAGAGTTTCCGAATGAGTTCACATACGACGAACAAACATCCGACAGTAAGGCGTATGGAGTTTCGTAGCGACGATTGGCGGCATTTTCCCGATTCGTCGTGTCGTGTCCATCGCCAACAATTTGTAAACCTTCGGCGTTAAGCTTCACGCACATTTCTTTCTCCCCCAGAGTGGTTAAGTTGATGTAGGACTCTGTCCTCGTTGATGGTAGGATTTCAGAGAGGAAGATTTCTTTAACGTGCTCCGAGACATCTCGTATGACTGCTTCGGCTTCTTGTGACCACTCGATAATGTTATCGTCGCAGTATTTATAGTACTTCGTGATAGAGCTGTCCATATGTGCTACGGACATAAAACGTTGAGACAAATAATTATCTATGTGGTTAACTAGATTTGCTGCATGTATTTGGTGAAAATATTCACTTTATTGACGAAACTCTTCAATCAGGGTTTTTTTCTGCAATTGATCAACTTCATGCATAAACAAACCAAATGTTTGTTTTTCTTCCGGACGATCGGTACCCATGGAACATTCTCCATTGTCCATGCAAGGTTAATAGACACTTAAGGAAAAGTTAAACAAGATGAGTGCTTGCAAAGCCTTGACGATTTTTAAAAGCCGGGTTATCGAGTTTAGATGATCTCCGCCAGCAAAATTATTAAAACAATCCAAATCGGGTCACCATATACGACACAAGATACACTAATACAAACTAAACATAGAAAAAATGAAGAAGTTGCGAAAATCAGCCTCAAAGCATTCGGATCGGATCCAATCGAACAAGCTTTGGATGGGACAGATTGATAAAATCCTGGTTCGGTGTTCCACCACAGCCTCCCTCACTTACGGCGTTATCCTAACTTTACGGCGCATTATCTTGCTTCGTTTTTGGTTTTCCTGGTGTTTGCGTTGGAGCGAGTGAGAAGTGTGATTACGGAAAGCAGACAAGATGTATGTTTCTTCCTTTCGCCTGCCAGCAATAGTCCCTTTCGAAATGTTACATGTATTTCTCTGATTTCAGTTAATTTTCGGCGATTGGCGAAGTGTGCCGATGCAAAAGTCGCCACGACCTTGAGAGTCTCTCATGCTGCGTCTCGTTCTGGCCAAATTCCACAAACAACATTTTCCACACATGGGTCACATGGGGGATGTATAAAAATCTTTGTTCTCGCATCTCGCTCTGGTCGAGTTCCTCGTCCATTGCGGTCGCTCACCCGGCTCACAGTGGAGCAGGGTAGCCAGCTTTCACATTTGACCGATGCTTTCATTATTGTTTTTTTACTCACAGTGGAAGCCGGACGACCGGTTGTCAGATTTGACAGCTCGTTTTGACAGTTGTAGCATTTGTTGTTTTTGTTGATTCTTCCTTTTTTCGCAACCTGCAGCAAAATCAAGAAGAAGACATCGTCGACAGCCAACTTTCAACATCTTTTCCATCCTTTGGTCGCGAATTCGCTTAATTGTGCCCGTGAAGCCTATTAACACATCTCAGATATTCAAGTGCTGGAAGATTTCGTGCGTTTCGGTAACGGTAACAGCCTCCTCGTTCACTGCAATTGAAATCGGCGACGTTGGAGAGTGCGGTGTCTGTGCAAAAGTTTGCGAGCCGTGCGCGTATTTTTCCCCTGTGCCTGTGTGTCTCTCCGTCTGTCCCCAGTGAAATTTTGTGCACAAATATCTGCTGGAAGATCCCTGGAGAAAAGTGAAGGAGCAGGCTGAAAAGTTTTCATGCATCACACTGCAATTTGAAACCAGAGTACCACTGCATGGGCGTAGAAAGACCTCCTGCAAAGGACCTACAGCGAGAATTTGGAAATTGAACGTAAGTGCACTGACTGCGAACAAACCAGTGTGATATGTGTTGTGTGGTGATTGGAGTCCACATTCCAAAAACAACCGTATACCATGGACCTAAGCGGTATTTTTTTGCTGCCAATCAATCACAAGTGGATAACAAAAAACGAACTGTGTTTCGTCAGCGAAAACTTCGAATTCAGAAGCTGCACTAGCAAATATCGATCGTTATTTTTTCTGCAATTGATCAACTTCATGCATAAACAAACCAAATGTTTGTTTTTCTTCCGGACGATCGGTACCCATGGAACATTCTCCATTGTCCATGCAAGGTTAATAGACACTTAAGGAAAAGTTAAACAAGATGAGTGCTTGCAAAGCCTTGACGATTTTTAAAAGCCGGGTTATCGAGTTTAGATGATCTCCGCCAGCAAAATTATTAAAACAATCCAAATCGGGTCACCATATACGACACAAGATACACTAATACAAACTAAACATAGAAAAAATGAAGAAGTTGCGAAAATCAGCCTCAAAGCATTCGGATCGGATCCAATCGAACAAGCTTTGGATGGGACAGATTGATAAAATCCTGGTTCGGCGTTCCACCACAGCCTCCCTCACTTACGGCGTTATCCTAACTTTACGGCGCATTATCTTGCTTCGTTTTTGGTTTTCCTGGTGTTTGCGTTGGAGCGAGTGAGAAGTGTGATTACGGAAAGCAGACAAGATGTATGTTTCTTCCTTTCGCCTGCCAGCAATAGTCCCTTTCGAAATGTTACATGTATTTCTCTGATTTCAGTTAATTTTCGGCGATTGGCGAAGTGTGCCGATGCAAAAGTCGCCACGACCTTGAGAGTCTCTCATGCTGCGTCTCGTTCTGGCCAAATTCCACAAACAACATTTTCCACACATGGGTCACATGGGGGATGTATAAAAATCTTTGTTCTCGCATCTCGCTCTGGTCGAGTTCCTCGTCCATTGCGGTCGCTCACCCGGCTCAAAGAAACCATTCCACTCCTCCGCTATACATTACGACTAGGAACGACGTGCCTCCTGCGAACACAATTTCTTCGTTCAATTAGATGGTCTTTAAAATTGGAAGTCGAATCTCGGATGGCTTTACTTCCATCCGAATGCCTGTTTGATTCATCCTTTTGCCTACAAAGGTAGCTACTACAGGAACACAATGTGCACGCACACTACGGTAAGCTCCACTTCAGTCGCATCATTTCACAAACACTACGTCGAGTCCCGAGAGAGAGAGAGAGCCTGCGAGCTTTTACAGTCCATGTTTTCTCCGCCTTTCGTGTGGAAGCTTTGTGAGTAACCTCAATTTAATTGGTGTTAACTGATGCAAACTTCCAATCGGAGTGAGCGAAGTTTCTTGACACAGTCTATCGAGCAGCCCCGTCACGTCTCGTGTAAAGTTCTTGTGGTGGATTCAGCAAATGCGTGTGATATTGAACCGTTCAATTTCAACGATTATCAGTTAACTAAGCACGTCGGTGTAGTTTCATCCCGTACAAAGAGATTGTGGATGAGCGAAAATTCCTACGCTATAGTGGTTTCCGAAGTAAGTTATAAGGCGTTTTCATGCTTGTTCACGTTTTCTTGGGCATGGCTCGAACTGATCCTTCCTGTCACATGGTGCTTTTGTGATAATTGCGAATTTTGAGTTGTGGAACATTAAATCTATAACTAACTGGAGTGTTTATTGGCAGAAAAGGCTCTCTATTGTTCTACAAGAGCTAGAGCTATCTGTACGATATAATGTAACTTTTTTCTACATCCTTTTTTCTCTTTTCATGTCTTCGTGTTCGCCTGTCTGCACCCCGCTCGGCACGGTTGGTGGGACTATTGTCGGATTATCATCTTCCATCGTTCTGGGTGTTTTTCGGCCGTGAAATCTTCGACCCACCACAAAACGCTGATTCGGAACAAGGTTTCTCAACCATCGTCCGTAAGAATATCCTCCGCACCTAGCTGCGCTGTATAGGTGGTATCTATGCGTATGTGATAGTGTAGTGTACGGTGCACAGTGTATTGTGTGAAAGGTAGTGAAAAAAATATTTTACTGCACCTATCGCGTTCAGCTATATCCTGAAGTTGAGTTGATTCTCGACAATCGACGAAGATAAAAACAATTACACCAGCGTGTACGGCTAGTACGCATTCGCTGGAACGTGCTGTCTGGTGGTGAACGCAGTAGGCGGGAGAGTAAAAGCAATTTTTGAGACGCCCCGTGAAAAAATAAATCTTCCACCATTTTCTCCAAAGGCGAAAACATGGCATTTGCGGGCCTAAAAAAGCAAATTAATAAAGCAAATCAGGTAATGTGTGGTTAGGTCGAGTGTATTTACATGAATTATCTTGCTTTTAAGTTCCACTGCATTAGTTGTGATAAATTGTAAAACATTCATACACGTGATTCGCACCTACTTCGTTCAGTTGCGTCTATCTCACTTTTTTCATATGGCGTTTGAATAACGAAATGGCATTTATAGCATAGCAAGTTCACATAGCAATATAGGTCACGATCAATTTTCCAATCTATCGGTGTGCATTGTTCGATGCTTTTATGTTGCTTCAATTAGCTAGTGAAAAGTTATGGAACGAAAACTATAATCGACTTTTCACGCTTTCATTTTAACTATTTTAACAAAAATTTATATGAGCCTGTAAAACACGCTTATGCTTTGTAATTATGTGTTATCGAAATATGTTGTGGACGAAAGAAGTTACGCATCTGGATGTAAATGTTTTATGAACCTAACAGTAGTAACGCTGTTTCACAGACAACGGACATTTCTATATTTTTATTTTGCATAACGTTGCTTAATCTCATAGATATAAATCCACATTTGCTGCGCTTATCCACATTTTCCTCGTTTCTGGTCGATAACAAGAGTTGCAAGACGTAAATAGCAAGGAGGGGACGCCTGGTGTTTTTTATGTTACCCGTAGTAGCAGTGCAGTATATCATTTATAATCTTATTATTATTATATATGCGTTTTACGTTGACCCGACCGTCACACTAACTCGTTGATGATTTTTCAGTATGTCACTGAAAAGATGGGAGGTGCTGAAGGCACCAAACTTGATCTGGATTTCATGGAGATGGAGCGAGTGAGTAGTTAATACATGCTGAGCAATTGATACGATGCGTACTAAATGATACACACTAAAATATATTTGCAGAAAACGGATGTCACTGTCGAGCTAGTCGAAGAGTTGCAAGCCAAGACTAAAGAGTACTTGCAACCGAACCCGACAGCAAGAGCGAAGATGGCAGCGGTCAAAGGTATTTCTAAACTATCAGGTCAGGCTAAAAGTAATACTTATCCACAACCAGAAGGTATACTGGCTGACTGTATGCTGACGTATGGTAAAAAGCTGGGTGAGGACAGCATTTTTGGTGAGTAAAACGCATAATGGATAACTCATTGCACTTTTTTTGTGTGTGTGTGTGTATGTTGTCGAAGCCAGTCGTATTTACGTTCTCTCTTTTCAACAGACGTGAGGAAGCTGCAGCAAGGCCAAAGTCTGAGTTTGTCCCCAAGACACTTGCCGATTTGAACATCGAAATGCTGGGTTCACAGGACGGAATGAACGGTGGGCCTCATTTCCTTAATCCCAACAGGTTGAACAATTCCCATCATCACATGTACAGCTCCCAGCAAAATCTGTCGAATAACAAAAACCACAGCTCCAACCACAACAACAATAGTAGCCACTTTAACCGCAACCGACTGTACGGCTCTCAGCAGAGTCTGTCGTCCACACGAAGCGGCGGTGCGTCAAGTGCATTTGGTGGTGTAGGTGGCAGAACAGGAGACACCAGTGGCATTGGTAGTACTAGTAGTGCTGACGGGTCTGACATGCAGCCGCCGTCGTACGGTTCGTCCGTAGACAGCTGGTTGAACGCATGGGATCAGCCGAATAGTGGGGGATTCACCGGAAACGGTAACAGTGGTGTTGGTGCTGGGTCTAAGCCGGCCATTATCAGGACTACGGCGGCCAGCAGCGGAAACAACAATCGTTTTAACCTAAAAAGCAGTAATAGTACAATGTACAGTACCGCTACTACCACTAGCACCACAATGTTTGCTAACAACAACTACAGTGATCCATGGTCAGGTGATTTGATTTGTTATGTTTTATATATACCTTCATTTATATAATTAAGTTTTGGATTAAGTAAAACATGTACCTCTGAATAATGCGTTCCCTATGGATTTGTCGCGAATGCATTAACGACAAATTATACTGGTTTTGTAAGGAAAGGTCACCAAGATGATTAAGTTGGAAAAGTTTTCAATTAGCTAAAAAGTTTAGCATTTTTATGAATGGCTTGGGTGTACAATAGTTTATAGCGGGGGGATCCGTCGCCTAGTGGAAGTTGCTATTCGTTCTAGAGAGAATTTTTTGGAAGCTTCTGTATAAACAGGACTGTTGACAGTTGACAATTCCAAGTTTTTTGGAAAACTAATATAAATTGAAAAGATCATCGTAGAGCAATACCGCTTAGCGGGGCGCCATACATTAACTTTATATGAAACAAAAAATTATATGAAAAATCTGAACAATTATTGACATATAAAACGTACAACAACAGTAATCCATACGCCTATTAAGCATAAAGACACGTACGCTAAGCGAGGTGATTTATTGTACATCCTAGCACAGAAATGTTCGTCAATGCAATTAGGCACTGAAAATACGGCATTAATATTGTTGCCGTCGTAAATTATTCTTCATCCCTCTGCAATACTCAATGAAGTATAACGTAGCGAGTGAGACTCCAACGATAGGTAGCAAAGAAAATAATGTATGCAAAAACAAAACCTAACTCAAGAAAATATGTCAAATTTGCTACCATTTACTGACATCTGTTTCTTATATAAACAATATTGTTAATACTTTTCTATGCGCATTATTGATTGGTACAATATCAGCATTTTTCATCCATTTTTCAACAGTGCGCACTGTTGCCCAAATCTGTATAGTTCATTCTTCCAGAGTGCATCAGAGTGCACATCTTTCAGTCGTTTCATCCATTTTTTAAGTTCATCAAGTTCAAAGATCAAACTCTGAATAATTTGTTACAGTCAGTCGCCGCTCGGCTATTGTAAGTGTTCCATCTGACACAGTAAACGAAAAAAGACTGCAAAGCTTGGAAAATAACAGCTAAAGAATTGGTGAAACGACTTAAACATTGTGTTAACTTTTCAAGAATGGACTTTACAGATGTAAGTAATTGTGTGCATTGTTAAAGAATAGCTGAAAAATGCCATATATTATCGTAAGTTATTGATATCAATAGTACATAATTTGGTCAATTCTTCAGTTTTGCTTTACGGGGTCATTAATTGTAAATTATATTAATTCAAATATTTAGTATATTATCGTAATGCAAACATAACGTATAATATAATGGTGATGGTTGGGGTACCTACATCGTCGATCATTGTAGTGTATAAAACCGACGTGATCATATCGGAAGAAGGAACTGAGGCCGGGGTACTACCTGGTATGCATGTCATTTTCCGAAAGTGCATAGTAGTTGACATAATTACAACAAACTAAGCAGCCGACAAACATAAATTCGACAAGCATATATTCCTGCACAAGTGTACACGGTTAGATAATACTAGAGTGAATGCACGTGTAATAGCATAAGAGGCATGCTGTAGGTACAAATGAAATTGCCAATCTCCTGAATACTGAAATGAAAACATGATGGCCAAAGATATAATTACACAAATGTGATGTTAGTCATACAAACAGGGTCAGCAAATTTCATGTTTGGCGACTGAATTGGACTGAATCAAAATATTTATGGATCTCGTCGCAACCATATGTTTGCTGTTCATGCTGGTGATGGGAATTTGCTTCACATCTATAGTTATGTAAGTTAGCTATCATTGTCTTCGAATCTGGCAAGCGGTGGATTCCCGTCCCTTCACACCCGTTCATTTCCATGTTCCACTCATATATGTGTATCAACACACGTTATAAAAACATTGCTCAACATTAATTTTGTTCAAATTACGACGGATGCGGTTTTTTAGTACCTTTTATATCTTTCCAAATATTTTGGCTCTATTATTTTTTAAAAGCAATTTTCAAACCTGTTGCATTATGTTATGTGGAGTAGTTTTTGTATGCTCTATTTTATCGTTGTATCTCATACTTCTATTTGTGTCATTTATTGAAATCCATCTTCTGAAAGCTGTTATAATGATGCTAAGACACAGTAGTTTTGGTAACATGTCAGCGTTTAATTGCTTTAAAATTTGTTTATTATCGTAAGTCTTTTGATCTGCTGTGTTGTCCAATCTATTCAAAATATGGTTTATTGATTAACAATAATTCAAATAATTGTACACATTCTCTCAATAGATGACTATAGCGGAAAAAATTTATTGCATTTATTAATATGGCTAATAACGTGAGATTTGTTTAGTATGGTGCTCAGGGAATATAAGTTTTTATTACGAGTATTCTTTTTTTACGAAAGAAGAATTGGGATTCAAGGTAAGCGATGCTTAATAATTAAGCATAAACAGGTTGCGTTAATTATAAATTGTTTATGTTATTTTTTTTAAAGGAAAACGATGTCATTACGCTAATTCAGCGTGTAGATGAAAATTGGTTTGAAGGCAGTTTGAATGGAAGAAAAAACTGAGCATTGAGTTGTTTGCCAACTAAGTTTCTATCAACAGTTTAACAATGAATGTATTTCTGAATGATTGTTTATATATCTTCCAATATCTCTCTTTCTCTTTCTATATTTCTCTCTTTTTCTCTTTCTCTTTCTCTCGTTCTCTCTGATTCGGACAAATCATGATTACACTTCTGTCGTTATATTTTACATAAATGTGTTCTTGCTATTTGTATTACTTACATATCGCTAGGCGGTTCATCATCACATCTCAGTTCGCCGGTCAATAAACCGACACATCTGGAACTTTTGGGTAACGGTCAAGCACAGGCGCGTTCTACTAATGGTAAAAAGAATGAATATCCTTTTGACTCTCCAAATAACGTTTTAATTTGGCAAAATTAAATAACAATAACACACGCAACATATGTATATGTGACGTAAAAATATAGCAGCGATGTATGTGTCGTGGAACATATGATTTTGGTAGTCTGCGTTTAAATTTAAATTGATTGATTTTTTTACTAAGGAACGTCCGTTTGTTGTTAATTGTTGTCGTTTTATTAGTGCTGTTGTTTGTTTTCTACCGTGCGTCTTAATCGACGTTTGACATTTTGTTTGTGAGGAGACAGTACAAAATGGGCAAACAAGCGTCTTCCGAGTAAACATGTCCTGTTAGCTTTGTGTGTTAATATTCGAATGTTCTTCCATGAAATGGCTTAGATAATGGTGTTTCCTTTGTTAAAATTGCATGTAATATTGAGTTTATTTTAGTTGTTATTCGTATGATTTTCATTTGACAAAACAAACATTAGTTTTTTGTTGTTTCATATCATCATTTGTCACTACCACCTGTACCCAAGTCATTAGTAAATTATCTACAGCTAATAATACCGTAAGCTTATCATACATGTTTGGTGATGTAATTTAATCTTTCGTTTGAAAGGTTACCCGAAATACAAGCAATATAATTAGATAACAAACTAGCTAACAAATATCCAATAGATTATCGTGCACAGTACGCTACACTACATCTAGAATTAGACTTAAGTAGCTGTAACTCCCTAATACTAAGTTTTGTAACCACCAATGACTAATAATCGTTTAAATGTATTGAATTGTTTATTAGCATCGCCATTGCCGTCTCCGATGCGCTCTCCCGCAAGAACTCCGATGCCAACTAAACCAACGCAACCGTGTTGCACGGCATTGTATGACTTCGAGCCGGAAAATCCTGGTGAATTGGGATTCAAGGTAAGCGATGCTTAATAATTAAGCATAAACAGGTTGCGTTAATTATAAATTGTTTATGTTATTTTTTTAGCTAATAACGTGAGATTTGTTTAGTATGGTGCTCAGGGAATATAAGTTTTTATTACGAGTATTCTTTTTTTACGAAAGAAGAGGTTGCAATACAATCCTTCAACATTTTATTTTGGGATTCGGCTTGTTTTCAGATTTGTTACATATTCATTTTATGTTCGAAACTTCATCACAAATTACCTAAAGAAACTGAGCATTGAGTTGTTTGCCAACTAAGTTTCTATCAACAGTTTAACAATGAATGTATTTCTGAATGATTGTTTATATAATCCTTAATGTTTTGGCCTTGTATGTTTTATTCGCAATTAAGTTTGGCACTGATTTTACGGTAATTACAACCCAAACTGTGTGAAAAAAGACGATAATATGTTGCCCGTTGAAGCTCTAAACGTCGGAAATGAAAATAATGCTTCTGCAACATTGAAGAATTGTGGACGCTATCTTGGCTTACTATTAGATATAAAGTCACAAAAGTTTTAGCAACCAAACGAGATTAAAGCGAGGGTAATGGAATGTGTCACTCCTTCCAAATACAAGTTATTGCTTGAGTGAAGTATTTTAGTCGTCGTAAATAGCATACAAATGCCTAGTGATGATAGGGCTTTACACCTCATGTTTTGATTTTGCAACTGATTTATGATAAAGCGTACGCTGCAATTACGCTGCGTACGCTGTAGTTCACCGGAACGTTCTTGAGTACATTTGTTCAACAAAGGCAACATCTAGCCAGTGCATGCTCGATGCAACCATTGTTATGTTTTAACCAACGGTAAAGGATGGTTTAAAATGAGTTATTTGTCTTGGTAGCCAAATCATTTGCGTATGCCATATAGAGAACCCACTGTTGAAAAAATGATGAGATTATTAAACTGATGTTATCTACGCCACATTCGTGTCCTTCTTTGCTGGGTTTCCCGTACCATTTATTCGATTCACATTATTGCTTTCACTTACAGCGAATCCCTCGGGAGCTACGTAAGCATACGCATCGTTGCTAGCTTTTTTTCTAGCATTTGCTACATTTACTTTCACAAAACTATTGTGTTTTATTAACATTAAGATATGAAATGCTCTCTTGCATGTTGCAAACCGATTATGGGAATAAAAAGAGGATGAAGAAATTTGTTAAGGTAATGGAAATTCGTATAACTGATTTGTAAGCAATCGCGTAACATAGCATCGATGCACGTATTGAATTCTTGTTTGAT
The DNA here is from genome assembly GCA_002091845.1 of Anopheles cracens. Taxonomy (NCBI): domain Eukaryota; kingdom Metazoa; phylum Arthropoda; class Insecta; order Diptera; family Culicidae; genus Anopheles; species Anopheles cracens. Next base: position 60,049 of record KZ072203.1, read on the forward strand.
TGTTATTGTTTTAATACGCAATATAGAAGTAAATAATTAAGCAACGTTACAATCTAGCGCGTACGCACTGAATTTCTTATTGACAGTTCAGAAATGTGTGGCACGCTCCAACAATTGTACCATTTTATTGCATTGCACTACCGAGCTAATGTATACCTAAAAATTCCATCTATTTAACTAGAAATGCCAGAGCGTGGATTTGCTTTTACATTCGTCACATATTCTTGCTCAAAGTTGAATAATTGTGAGGTAAACGATTTAGTTCAATTAATAAAAAAGATACATCAAAGTGTTGTGAAGCCATGCGTAAGTCGAAAGTGATGTGCATGTGTTTTACCGGCTAATTTTTCGTTCTTGGTAGATTACCTTTTGCGTACATGACTTTCGTTCACGTGCTGATATAATGTGTTTGTGTGTTAACGTATTGTTATGTTTTGGACGATTGGCACAAAACTCTTTTGGCTCACATATCGTTCGACTACTGATAGACAACGCTATTCCTCGACGATGCGCATGACACGTTGTATCGTTAGTTTTATAAGTCTTTCGTCTGTTTACGTGATATCTGCTTAGAGTATTATTTGTACATATATAGATGATAGTTATAGCCTTTACTCGCTATTTTAAATTAATTCAGAGTCACTAGGTTCTAGTAGGTTCCTAAAATGAATAATGTATCAAACAATTCAAAGCACTTTTGTTTTCCATTTGCTATTGCAGCTATTTCCGCTGGTTCGTATGATCAGTTACTAAATGCAAGCAAACGTAATATAATCTTTGCGTCCGAAATTACAATGTTCATATACTTTAACGAATTCTGGCTGGGATTTGGAGTTAAGAATTTAACACTTAGTTTCGATTGTGGAGGTATTCATGAATTAATGGTGATGATGAAACTGTTGGTTATAGATTGATTATTGCGTCGTTTGAGACATTTGTAACAATTTTATGTATTGGAAACATCAAACAAACAATTAAGGATGCTTCAACAATTTTAGTCACATTATCTACACACATGCTGTATTTACAAGCAAATAGCTCGTTTATGTTCTTTTTCGGTGGAATGGTATGGTAGATGAAAATCATCTGGAATAACATTTGAAAAACGACAAAATTCTGAACAAAAGTCCTTCAATGATCAGGACCATACACATCGTAGCAATTATTCGTTTTCCTCTGTTGTTCATAATGTTCTGTTGGTGAAGGGAAGTAACGAAAAACAAAATCGCAAATGTACTGAAGAAGAGAAGAATTACTAAAACGATAGAAGTTTGAAAGCAACTATGGCAAAGCAAAGCTATGGAGAGGACACAGTGGGAATGGTTAAAAACACAAAAACAAACGGATAGTGCCCGAATGTTCTAACACATTTATTTACTGACGTACACCGAACCGTCAGCGCCTATGAATCCTCTTAACTTTAACATTAGTGCATGAACTATTGACATGAAATTATATACAACCAAAGATATTTACCCTCGAAGCACGAAATAGAGTCTATTAATGATAACCACCAGTTGTAGGGACGATGGACCTCTCCGTCTTGAAAAGATGCGTCGTAATTAAACAGGAAATGCGAGTTCCCATCCACTGTATTGTTGCAACATGATGGTAATTGATATGATGATGGGAACGACAGCTGGATATATATACATATGTATTTACAAACACTACAGAAAACTCTATATGTCCAAACGCTTCACAACATCAAAACGAAACAAATCTGTTATCTTGCTGATTGGTAAATCTCCGCAGAAATAGGTAGGGTTATTAATTCACATTCGAAATACACGTTACGGTGCGTGCTGCGAAGGTAAATGACACGAACACACCTAGACCCATATCTTTTAGCTTTCTAAGCTTGCAATCGTTGTTGAACGTGATTCTTGTGTAACTTTACACTACTGATTTTGTATGCTCTTAGGTAGCTACTGATGACGAAAGATGCGCGCATCTTCGCGTAGTTGTATGTGTTCTCAACTATACCTTCCAATAATACAATCCTCCTGCTCTTCTCCATACTATCCAAAAGATATTGGAAAGCTGTTCTTTCTCCATACTGAATGTATCATGTCCCTATCCGGAATTAAAATATGGTGTATATACACAGCACTGAGTAGCCGTTGTCACAGAGGAAGGGAATTAAAGCATGTAGTAACACACACACACACTTCCTTAAAACTCATCCAGATATTTACACATTCACATTTGCGTCAGAATAGATGCAGCAAGGACGACAACCGCAAATTGTCTTGAACGAATCATGTCAGTGAGTATAATGATGTAGGTAAAACAGGTTAACTAACTCATGCACAAACGAAACTTCTCACAAACGCATAATTTCCGTTTCGTAGCTGCCGTATGTAAACTGCACTAAACACAACCCGTGGATACAGTCAAGATGTCAATCTTAACGGACTCATGGAAAGTAGAAAATTGAACTACATTTGCATCGGTTTTCGTAAAATACAATCAAGCACCTTCAAATTACAAACGAATAAAACATCTGAAACAATAGAATACACATACCCACACACACAAACACACACACACACATACACGATGAGATAAAAACAGCTACACTTCCGTAATTAGCAAAGCTGCGCACAGCAGGCAGATCATGAAATGAAATGCACCATTTTACTCGTTGGTTAAAGAAATAGATGAATATGTTTGTGGTTTTGTTTTGTTTTCAATGCTATAATAGATTTTTTGTGTCCACCCGGAAACATGTGATGTTTACAGTGGACAGTTTGTTAACGAGCCAAATGTACAACAATCGAAATGATATTGTTTTCTAACGTGTATTGTTTGTGTTACCCGTCTTTTATCTATGGACCCATCTGAAATTTGACGGATTTTTATTAGGCTTATAGTTTTATTAGTACACTATGTTGGCCTTTCAGTTTGATGCATTGCACTTATCAGTTTTGTTACAGGCAACACAGAAGCGCCATAGCAGAATCGGATTTTAATCGCTCGTATGACTACGATCGGAGCAAAAGAACATCATACAATATTAAAATACTTTGAAATATCATCTTAAAGGACAATACATAGTTGTTAAATTAACATATAGTCTCAACGCTTAGCGTTTTGAACTAGGCTTTAAGTCATAATACAAATAGTGGCCATCGCTCTGAACAGGACAAAAGCATACACATGTCCAAAAGAGGATGAAAAATATGGGCCTAGGCAGTAGCGAAAGAAGGTACCGAACCGGAGTACCGAACCGAATGGAGGCTCTAACCAGATGGCCTGTTTCTCATGTATCCCTCAAAACAAGATAGATAGATTTTTCATACTAATTCTTCTATCATTGAGGTCCCTCTTAGCTCGAGATTATTTGTGACCGCTCACCTTGTGTATCGCTTGACCCGCCTCAAGATCCATGCTTACAACATCAGAATATCTGGAATGTCAGTACGAAGTAAAAAGATGAATAAATATAAATTGATGGTAGAAAATTGTATGCTAACAAGGACAGTTCAATTCGTATTGAGCTGTTTACATACTTACTAACTTACTTATCAGGCGGTCTTGGCCCTATCCAGCAAACTAAAAAAAATAACTGCTCCTTTCCTGCCGTATATTATCTAGTTTCCGATTCTCTACTTCACATAAATCTGTGTACCCAAATCAATTAAACAATGATCCCTCAAATACCCTCAGTGATCCCTCAAATTAAACAGGGGATCTTTTGGAACGCATTTCAAGATATTCTTTACAGCGTTCATGTGGGTATACAGAATTTACATTGGATTACCTAATTCTATATGCCACACAACTAATATCAGGCTGTGTTGCCTATGTAAGACTGCATCATGATCCGGCAGTTTGACCTTTCGTCCCATGTGCTAGGTTCCTATGTCAGCATTGCTTAGTCATTTTCTCAGAGTTCCTTAGTGTTGTATCTTAAACAATATGGGGACGTAAAACTCGCAAAAGCACAATGTCCTCCCGCGGACAGGGGTAAATACTCATCAGCTGACCTTTGTAAACCAGTTTCCAAACGTGGTTTCCAAACGATTGTTGCTGTCTCAACGCTTAGCGTTTTGAACTAGGCTTTAAGTCATAATACAAATAGTGGCCATCGCTCTGAACAGGACAAAAGCATACAAGCGTGTACTAAGCAGGCCATGGGATTGGGCCCACTGTCAAAAGATGTGAAAATATTACATGTAGTTTGTAACCAGGGCGAGCCGACATCGTCGAGTTGAGGATACTCAATAAACTCACATAGTTCTTGACACATTGACGTATCGGACGAACGATGCGTTTGCCATATTTGAAGCGAAAATTGCGAAAAAAGCGAATGAAACATATGGTAAGTATTTTTTGGATACATTTTGCATAAGGCAATCAACAGTTTGTGAATATTTGTATGAGTATAAAGAGCAAAAGAACATCATACAATATTAAAATACTTTGAAATATCATCTTAAAGGACAATACATAGTTGTTAAATTAACATATGAAGAAACTGTGAATGGATGAGTATGAACAGAAGCAAAGATTTACAATCTTTAAGGTTTACGACTTTAAGTGGAATTAAACGTAGAGTAAAACATACATTGGAGGTGGTAGGAGTTTTAGACGGACAGTAATATGGATGCAAGTCAATAGAATGTTATGAAAGTCAGTCAATAGAGAGATGGTTAAAACAATCGTAAATAATGAAATATTATATTTGAATCGTAAAAATATATAAAGCAAGACAAAGAAAACTGGAGTCAAACATGTGTGTGTGAATGTGCATGTATGATTAATGACAAATAGTTTCATTATTTGAAGTATAAATATTACCTTTACTTCAGTGTGTTATCGTAAGACAGAAAGCGTGTACTAAGCAGGCCATGGGATTGGGCCCACTGTCAAAAGATGTGAAAATATTACATGTAGTTTGTAACCAGGGCGTGCCGACATCGTCGAGTTGAGGATACTCAATAAACTCACATAGCTCTTGACACATTGACGTATCGGACGAACGATGCGTTTGCCATATTTGAAGCGAAAATTGCGAAAAAAGAGAATGAAACATATGGTAAGTATTTTTTGGATACATTTTGCATAAGGCAATCAACAGTTTGTGAATATTTGTATGAGTATAAATATCACAGCATCAATAAACAGCCAACGCTCGTAACGGTGCGTCAATCGTTAAATTCCTGGCAGGACCAAGGGGTTTGTGTAAGTAGTCCTAGTAAGACTTGAAGAAAGATGGTGAACAATTGAGAAAGAAAGTAGATGTCCACACTCTGTTGTAGAATATTTAGACATAATCGCGAAACCGGCAACAATTTCTGCTTGACCGGACCATACAAAGCAAAAATCAGTCCAGTTTGTCGGTAATCAGTCCAATGACAACTTCAGATGTTTTGGTGGGTGTACCATAGATTATTTGCAAAATTTGTATTTTTTAATCGATCTTGCGTTTGTTTCACAAATTTACGCATAAACTTCTGAAAAGTACGAAAAAGCGAAATATATTATGTTTCACAAGACCGTAAAGCCAGTAAAGAACTTACTGTCTTCAACCGTTTCATAAAACTGCTCCTTTCCTGCCGTATATTATCTAGTTTCCGATTCTCTACTTCACATAAATCTGTGTACCCAAATCAATTAAACAGTGATCCCTCAAATACCCTCAGTGATCCCTCAAATTAAACAGGGGATCTTTTGGAACGTTTACTTTCAAGATATTCTTTACAGCGTTCATGTGGGTATACAGAATTTACATTGGATTACCTAATTCTATATGCCACACAACTAATATCAGGCTGTGTTGCCTATGTAAGACTGCATCATGATCCGGCAGTTTGACCTTTCGTCCCATGTGCTAGGTTCCTATGTCAGCATTGCTTAGTCATTTTCTCAGAGTTCCTTAGTGTTGTATCTTAAACAATATGGGGACGTAAAACTCGCAAAAGCACAATGTCCTCCCGCGGACTTATCAGCTGACCTTTGTAAACCAGGTGGTTTCCAAACGATTGTTGCCGTCTCAACGCTTAGCGTTTTGAACTAGGCTTTAAGTCATAATACAAATAGTGGCCATCGCTCTGAACAGGACAAAAGCATACACATGTCCAAAAGAGGATGAAAAATATGGGCCTAGGCAGTAGCGAAAGAAGGTACCGAACCGGAGTACCGAACCGAATGGAGGCTCTAACCAGATGGCCTGTTTCTCATGTATCCCTCAAAACAAGATAGATAGATTTTTCATACTAATTCTTCTATCATTGAGGTCCCTCTTAGCTCGAGATTATTTGTGACCGCTCACCTTGTGTATCGCTTGACCCGCCTCAAGATCCATGCTTACAACATCAGAATATCTGGAATGTCAGTACGAAGTAAAAAGATGAATAAATATAAATTGATGGTAGAAAATTGTATGCTAACAAGGACAGTTCAATTCGTATTGAGCTGTTTACATACTTACTAACTTACTTATCAGGCGGTCTTGGCCCTATCCAGCAAACTAAAAAAAAATGCTTACAGTCGCGCGCCGTCTTCAGCCAATCGTTTTACCGGCCGTTCTGGCCGAAGAATCAACGCCAGCTATATATCTCAGTCTGGATCTACCACGGCTCCTTTGCCTAAACATCTGCTAACAGCCT
>KZ072203.1:66675-103072 GCA_002091845.1 Anopheles cracens
TAGTCAGTTCCGCAAAATCCAGTCTTCTGCTGCATTAAGCCCTACATGTACTTAATTCGCATACAGCGTTAACTCGCATAACCCCGGAACATACAAATCGATAAGGGATTAAATTGTATTTCCTGCTCTTGTAATAGCGGTGCCGTGCGCTAAGGTCGTTTATCGCGACGCGAAAAAGCGCCATCTTCATGGTGTACGCCCACATAGAATATGTTTCTGTTTTCATACATTCTACGATGGTAATAGCGGGCACGTTAAGGAATGCATTTCCCGAAGTCGATAGTCCAGTTCTGCTTCCATTTCTATTTTCTGCACAAGAGAAATCTTCAAAACTTGTTTCTAGTATTTTACAGGTAGATATTTTCGAATTCTAAACCGCGGTCGCTATTAAATTCATTGCTTATAACTTTCTGAACGAAATTGAGTTTTTGATTAAATACGTCTGTCTGGTTTAGCAGACGAACTCGAACTAAGGTTTATTCATCTCACAAACCTTCTAGACTCGGAATGGTCGGTTAACATAGGGCAGAATTTTCATAGCCTGCTACAACAAAGAGTTTGAACGCAATCGTACAATCGTAAGTAAGTATATGGTTGTGGGTTTGAATCTCAACTGGGCCGTTCAGTCGTCCAGTCCAGGACTGACTATCCAGCTAATGGGAGAAAATAAGACAAGGAAAATCAGAAATGGCAGACCACGATCTACTTGAGGTTTATGTGTCAATGAAGAAGAAATAGAAAAGCAGACAATGCGTTTCACCTCAATGCCAATATGAATGTCCCATTAAGAATCGATCGGGATTCTTTTCGGCATTTTCTTCGATTCCCACAAACTCTCTTTTGCTTTCTTTCTCTTCATACACTAATTTAGCTTCAGCGACAATCTCGTTTCGTACACATGCTGCATTACTCTTAGCTCTTCATTAGCTTAACTTACTCTGAAACAGTCAGTCATGTTTAAGAATCTTGTGAATTTTTGCTGCTGTAATCATAAATATTAGAAGAATCGTGACCTAACGTCGTCCAATCCAATACATTGCATTCCTCATTCACATGTTTTACATGTTTTTTATATTGCCTGAGACGATTTCTTAAAATAGAAATAGAGAGATTGAAGGCCCTTGATTGAAAGAAGAAATAGAAAGATTGAGCTAATTTCAAACACCGAGAGAAAATTAACAAATATTAGTACCAGGTGTCCATTGAGTCCCAAAATGTCGGCAAATAATTGTTCACTTGCTCGTTGAGGATAAAATTCGAATCAGAAAGGATTTGACAGTCCTTTAACTCATCATGAACGTAGTTTTTTTCTGCTCTGTTTCGGATGATACAATGTTTACCCAATCAAGGGTTTGTTACGGATGATATAATGTTTACCCAATCAAGGGTTTAAATGACGATAGGAAATTATTTTTCACTAGTACACAGGAGAACAAGAGGTGAAACATTTTTTCTGATTTATAAAGCATTTATTAAATAATACATTTCTACACATCCGGCGATTTTTGTCTCATCAACAATAGATTTTCTATATGTACACCGTTTACTAAAACCTACTATGAACAGTGGTGTATGCGATTTTATTACAGGGATCTTACAATGAATCGTAAAACTGACAGCAAAGTAAAATGGAAGGACAAAATGACGAAGCATGGGTTGTCGACTCGCTTCAACGACCGGCTGCTATACAACTACAAATGTGTGTGTGTATGTGTGCGTATCTTTATATAAACAGAGTGAAACAGCCGATTTTTATTATACGCTAAGCTGAACACGATCCTTGTTCGAATAAACGGGTAAGGATTTGCTTGTTGTTTGCACTTGCTTCGATTTCCTTTATTTATGTGAATAAATGTTATGTTATTACTTCAAGATAATTAACTCTATCGCTCTCCCCTACTGTACGGTGTGTCTCTTGTCTTTATTCTGCGTTTAAGTATTTTTGCTCGTTTTGGATTTTTATACGTGTAAATGTGTATTTCCCTTGCTCTCTAACTCTTGACCATCGTTCCCACTCTTTCATTAGTGTGCTACGGAATGATGAGTGGGGATTTAATACTAACTCCCTTCCCGATCGCATCCAGGCGAAGCTGCGCAAAATTCGGCCGACACGTCTCCAAGGGATATTTAAATAATCGTGACGCAAATCAACATGATGATTCGAATGCTGCACGCTAAAAAATGTACTGAAGACGGCACGTGCGATTCGGCAAATTCACACGGTACAGTACCTAAAACTTACGTTCCTGTATACTTTAAAACATTCCAAATGGTTTCTCTTCTAGTTGTGTGTATGTTTTTTTCATTAAAAGTTGAAAATCTGTGCTTCTTCTACAACTACACTGTAAACATGGTGCAGAAATTTTGGGAATAAAACGTTATAAATACACACGGTCAGAGTTCTGTTTAGTATCTCTATGATGTCTGATTTTTTGGCATTCAAGCTTTCCCCAACTTCTTGCAACCGCTCTAGTCGTCCAAGGAAAGGATTGGGTGTACATGTTTTGTTGGTTCATAACTTATTGTCCTTAGTATAGATTGTGCGGTACGTAAGGTGCTTGAGTGAAGTAACTTTACAAAACTAGGAGAATGTAAAAGAATGCATAACAATTAAGCTACAATCCGTAAACCGTTTGGCGTTTGTGGGGGAAATGTTTCGCATCTGTTCGCAACCATTTGCAACATGGCTGGTAGGTGTCGATTGGAAATGTTCGCGAAAAGGGTGGTACACGAACCGAACTCGCTGAAGAGTGTATGAAAAGAGTGAAAATCAACTAGGGTCTACTATAATACATCGAGTACTCTACACTCGCAGCACTTACATCGACAACGGTTGTGTCGAAATATGAAAAGTAGTAGTTGCTAGATACTTATTTTAATACACTAGGTGAAAGGATAATGTGGGAAAACAAAACATAAAATACTATATGTATGTAACAGTATGCACACTTATTATCTAGGTGACACTATCCGGCGCCGTCATTGCTCCATTTGAGGAGACGCTCCGTGAAGCAACGGCTATTGTTTCATACTTATTATCTAGTTGCACGTCATTTCACTTGTCTCGTTACACATCTGGTGTTGCTGTGCGACGTATAATGGTTGAAGATTTTTTTTCGTTTATCAAGCACATTACAAGCGTATACACTAGTATCCCAAACAGCAAACGTAAGCACAGACTGCGGATGGACGTATTGGTCACAGTAGGCGTATGGTAGTGGACTTCCATTTGATCGTACTTTGCTATTGCTCACAATCAATCACACGTCGATAACGACTCTCGCCTATATAAGTAAGTCATCAATCCAGAAGATTGTCCATACCTCAACGAAACCGAAGCGTCGAGCAACGAGCCACCGAGTTTTGGCGAATTCAATCTTCCTGAGGAAAATCAAGGCAAAACTCAGAGCGCTTCGTTGCGCTTCGAGCGTTGGAGGAAGGATACTTCCGCTGCTGCTGTCACAGTTTGCTACTGCTACCATGGTAGTGGAATGAATTGACGGAGTATTAGTTGGTTGTCCCCAGAGAATTCGGCCATCGACGGTGGTTAGCTTAAAGAAACGAAAGAGAATCGAGCCATTGCATGGTGCTTCTCGAGCGGTACTGCCTCTCCGTGAGATAGCGTATGACCGCAGCGTTCATAGCACCAGTACGACTGGTACGCTACAGCGACGCAAATAGCTCGTACCGATGGTGGCGAAGCTAGATATCCCGGCGTGAGCCAATTGAAGGGCGAATAAATCAACCCCCAGATAAAAGCAAAACAAGGAAAATCGAAAAAACAGCACTTTTCCAAGAATTTAATTCCATGAATAACTTAACGTGAGAGGAGTTTGATCGAAGAACGGTTAGCTGCGATGAACGGTTGAGTGTTATGCGCAAGTATGATCATGTGCGGGACCGTTCTGTTTAAATAGTGGCTAGACGGTGGATAGTTGGCACGCAGTTCATCGCAGGAGTGAACAGAGAGTGATGGTTTACAGCGCTCTATAAGGTTATACAACATCTATTGTGTTTCTGTTGTGTACCGAAACTTGTTCTAACTATATTGCTTTGACTTGTTTTTTTTAAGTTTTTTTTATAAGGACACACATGTCTTTTTTTGTTAATTTATTTTGCTACATTTTCATTTACTATTGCGCTTCCCAGCTGTATTCCTCCATCGTTTGCTGCCTTTAGTGGAAGCTAGTAGCTAACGGAATGATTGTAGATGTATGAAATGTGCCACGCAACCACATCCCAGCTTCATTACAGTACAAAAAATATCCATACATTCCAGTGTCCTTCCTGTGACTATTTGCGCTAGTCGTTGGAACTCTTACTACTTGCACTATACTTATAATTTGTACCATCTGTTTACTAATAACAAATCATTTTAACATCCTCTTACGCAGATCACACGCATTCTACGCACAGAGTGTGTGGTGTACAGTATGTGCTAGAAGATGCGGACATTAAGTATGTTGCTGTTTGCCCTTTGCAAGGAGATGTCTACGTGGGGGGGTTTCCCAGTTATCCTCGGAGTATTAGCACACAAAACGGGCTTTTCTTAAGGGCTCAGTTAGTTTATTTACTAATGAAAATGTGATCAAGTTAGTATGTTTTTTTTTCTAATCGAGCGAACTACGCCCGAACCGGAGGGTAGTCCGAAACGTGACAAAAGGGCACGACTGGGTGAGTATTTCGAAGAGAGTTGTCCCCATCGCAAAGAAGTTGTTAATGAGACCTGCTCTATAAACGCAAAAACCTTTTTGTCCTTTGCTACTCACTATTACTCGTTCATAGACGTGCAGACAAACGTGTTCGACTCAGCGGATCATAATCGCTGCTTAGACTATCGCATACCGGGGAGGAATTCTAAGTGACATCTGTAAGTACGATGCTTTGTAGTATTTGGTAGTTTTCTACTTTTGCAAATATCATAACACAACGATGTTTCGACGGAGTTTTTTTTCAATATTTTTAAATCCATATTTTTCACTTTTCACACTCTGTTAGCATCTTTGATTACGCGTGTGGTAGAATATGGAGAAGAAATTGAGTAGAATAGAAACGGAGTTAAGCTTACGTAAGCAGAAATTGAAACAATGTGAACATCGGGGAAGAAACACGGTCAGAATATTTTGCATACTTATTATCTAGTTGCACGTCATTTCACTTGTCTCGTTACACATCTGGTGTTGCTGTGCGACGTATAATGGTTGAAGAGTTTTTTTTATAAGGACACACATGTCTTTTTTTGTTAATTTATTTTGCTACATTTTCATTTACTATTGCGCTTCCCAGCTCTCCGTGAGATAGCGTATGACCGCAGCGTTCATAGCACCAGTACGACTGGTACGCTACAGCGACGCAAATAGCTCGTACCGATGGTGGCTCTGGAAATACCGGCGCAGATAGCTCTGCTCGTACGCGGTCGGCGCAGGTGCCGCCTCGCGCATGTTGAAGCGATCGGGCGCGGGCAGTGCCATCACCGCCGGGGGCACTACGTATCATTCGTGTAGGTTTTTGCTGAGCAGCAGGTTGTTATGATGCCCGGACAGATGGCGGACCAGCTCCTGCAGTGTCTCGAAGTAGAGCGTGCAGAAGCAGCACGTGTACCGTCCGCCCGCTTCGGGCGAGTTGATGATGTTCCGGTGCACCGAGCAGAGATGCTTCAGCAGGTGGGCCTTCTGCTTGAACATTGCCACGCACAACCTACACGCGAACGGTTTCTCGCCCGTATGCACCCGCAGGTGCGTCTTCAGGTTCCAGGACATGCCGAACTGCTTCCCACAGTACTCGCAGCGGTACTCGCGCACTGGCGTGTTACCACTGCCTAGCCCACCGCCGCCGCCACCCGCACTGGCCGACGATCCCCCCGAGCCGGTGCCGGCTAAGCTGCTGGCCCCGTTGCCACTGCTGCCGCCGCATCCACCACTTCCGCCCGAACGGGCACTGAGTACCGCCTCCGCCTGGCTGCTTTCGAAGTTTTTCATCTGCTGAATCAACTCGGCGGGGCTGGTGTCCGTGTTGGCGCTGGCCGCGTGCAGATACGGAACGGCCAGCAGATCCGCCGGACCACCGGGCAGTGCCAGCGTAGCCGATGGCCAGGGATACACGAACGGGGCAACCGCGAGCTTGTTGTCCGCGCTCGGCGGACGAATCCGGTTGTTGTTATTACTGCTGGTGTTGTTGTTGTTGTTATTATTGCTGGACGAGTGGTTATTACCGAGTGCGGCAATATCGGTGGGACGGGGCGTACCGGGCGATCCGGGTCGAGCATCTGGCGACGTGAGAAAAATCAAGCGCAACGATAACCCATTAGTTCGGGCCGCTTTAGATGCAGAAACCATAGTACTAGAAACCATGACCTAGGTCGTTCACGATGCTTGCTACAGCGTGTCCTTGGTCGCACTTACCCGGCAGGTACGATGGGGGCGCCGAGAGGAAGCACTTGCGCGTCCGCAGGTCCTCCAAATAGCTCGGCACGAACGGGGGATTTTGCGCCGGCGAATTGTGAAATCCGGGCCGCCGCTTCCGGTGCGGTGTTACGACATAGTTGTCCGGCGAACCGTGCAGCAGTTCGTGGTCGAGCGGTTTTAGCGATTCCGCCGTATCCGAGTGTATGTAGTACGCTTTCCGTTTGGTGCGAAACGGATCCAAATACCGCGGGGGAAGCAGATTCTGTACGGATCGAGAAGAACGAAAGCACAGCACGTGAGACCACTGTGATTCGCTGGTTGACCAGGCAGGAACGTTTCTAGCGCCACTTACCTTCGTCGGTGCGTTGCCTATTGTCTCGACGTCGATGTTAGCATCGTCCGAATCCACGTCTTGCTGCTGCTGCTTGACGATGGACAGGTTGACGGGATCGGACGAACTGCGCCGTCGACTGCGCAACGATTCCGTGCCGCCGGCACTGTTCGGCGTCCGACTGGTAGCCTCCGCGCGCGCCTCATCATCCACCATGTCGCGATCCTCTACATCCAGCTCAAAATCTTCATCATCATCCGGGTCTGGATCGCAGGCGCTGTGTCGTGCCGACGGTGTCCGCCGATCTACGTTGGACGTCCGGGACGCCTCGATCGAAGCATCGCCCCCTCTGCTGCTGCTCGATTCGCTCCTGGTTTCTCCCACCGTACTCGCTCCCTCGTCGCCCACCATGCCACTTCCTCCACCACCGGCAGCACTCCCTCCGCCGTCGTCTTCGTCGTGCCGAGTGATCTGCTGCAGGTTGTTGTTGCTCTTGATGATGGCCTCCTCGACTTCGTCCAAGTAGTCGGTATCCTCGCGATCGCCGCCATCCTCCGAACTGCCGGCCGAATGGTGTTCTCGTTTCACACTAATCTTTCGACTCGCCGGACTGCCGTCCCGGGATCCCGGGTGATCTTGGCTCTTCGTGCGCCTCCGGCGATGATCAATTGCACCGATGCCCTCGTTCCGATTGATATCCACCAGCGGTTCCGACTTTTGCGACTCTGGAAGATTAAATGCCGTTACAGTGCCCATGCTCGAACGAGACGGTAGCAACGAGAACTTACCACTGTCATTGGAGCAATCGGAGTTTTTCCATATGCTGGGCTTAATTTGTAATAATGCTAGGAGATCTTGAAGGTGGTGCACCTCGTTGGCGGGTACGTACACTTGTCCAGAGTACAGGAAGTCGAGAAGCAGCCGGAAGTAGCATACCTGCACGTCCGGGAAGTAAACGGTTGTTTCACCCTCGAGGACTGGAGTTTCTTCCAGAATCATTCTGCAGAAAGCATGAGACAGAAGAGATCGCAATTACCATTTCACCCCGTCCAACGACGCAATCGGTCGAACTGCGTCAAAACCTCAATGTGCCTTACCGTATTAGAGGGCTGGCGGCGGCCAGCACCAGCTTGTGCGCCCGGACGGTCTCCTTGCCATCGCAGATGAGCAGCAGGTCGGTCGCGTGCTCCCCGCGAAATGCTGCACCAATTTCCTGGAGTATGCACTCGCCGTGTTTGCTATAGTGCAGCATCAGCATCCTAACTGTTAATAAAGAGAGGAGAAAGAAAAAAAAACGTCGCCATCAAGAAACATTCCAACAAGTACGCGATCAGTTGAGAGTCGAGAGAATAACTTGAACTGTTTGCAAAATGAGCTTCGACATAAACAATCCATCATAGACTTAGTATCTCCAATTTTATGTGCTGTGGATGGATGTTACACGACGGTTATTCGAGCTTCGACTGCAGTAAGTCATATAGCCACTGATATACACTGATATGATATATATCTTTCACTAATAAACACTATTCACTCTTCCGCTCTCCACGATTGTTAACCAAGTAAAACAGAGCACTCTCACTGCATAAAGCCGTAGCTGTCGTTCTGGCAGTGTTGCTAGTTTTGAAAATGCTGCCAGCGATATCAAATAACCACCGATCTGCTTGCTGTAATGCAGCACGCGAAATGGCAATGAACCATATTGCTTTAACCTAACCAATAAATAGTTTCAATAGGGTTTGTGATAACTTTCACCGCTATTCTTTCAACGCTTTTATGCAGGCGCCATGTGACAGCAGCCATATCCTGCAGAGTACTTGCCGAGTAGGCCATGTCAATACGACTGGGCGAAGAAGAAGA
Source organism: Anopheles cracens (assembly GCA_002091845.1). Classification (NCBI taxonomy): domain Eukaryota; kingdom Metazoa; phylum Arthropoda; class Insecta; order Diptera; family Culicidae; genus Anopheles; species Anopheles cracens. Next base: position 75,271 of record KZ072203.1, read on the forward strand.
ACATGTTAAAGATAAGGCTCGACTTGGAACAACAAAAAGTCAACCATCACAGTTTCATTTTAGAGATTTTTAGAGCGTTTAGAGCACAAGTAAAGGAAAGCTAGTCACTGACCCTATTCACTTTTTCTATTACAGTGCACAAATTGTTCAGCATCTTCTGGGGTTTTCAAGATCGATGTTCATGAAATAATAGATTACAAAGTCAAAACAAAGTAACTGAATCAAACCGAGACCCACATTTGTATTTCAACACAACAAAAGACTCCAGATTGAAGACACACCCGTTAGTAATGATTAGTATGATACGATGATGGGTATGATCGGGTAAGATGTGATTAAAAATAAACGTGTTCCTAAGCTCAATTCAAGAGATCCTAAATTCTTCCTTTGCAAACATTTGCCTGATTTTATCAAATATGGATTTCAACTTTTTGTTGTTGTAGTGACACCATTCCTGCAGTTATGAGCATAAAATTCAATTTGTTTGTGCTCTGTACCAGTGCCGCGCTCAACAACTGCATACTTACAGATTTTGATGTTTCTATGACTTTTTTTGTGTTTAACTTGATGGACATAGGAGATTATAAAACTAGAACAGTCAGCGCACAGCTGGTGAAGTACAAACGGTCAGCAAATGCTAAAAATTTACTCTAGGTTTTAATTGAACCTACATTTACAGGAAAGGAGGAACAAGCTATATTAAAAAAAAAAAAAACAAAGTAAATATAGAAAAACGGTGCGAAAATAAAAGACTTGAAAATCGCACCAAATCGGTAGCTCTAACCGCTTATGAGATATCAAGTTGTAAAGTCGTCAAAGTTTCAATAGACACCATATTCGACCGTTGATGTAAGTGGTGTTATAAACGAAATTTTGTATTTTTTGTTTGTGTTTTGAAGTGCTCAAAACTAGCGTAGTGGTGGATCCTAATAAACCAAATCTAGTACCACTTACGCATTTCAAATTTCGACATTTCAAATTAAAATAATATCAAACGACATATGTACGTAACAATGCTCGTTGTGACACAGTTTTGCAATACTAGCGATTCCTGCATAGTGGCGCGTTGAAATCTATGACAATCTAGCCCCGAAATAACGCATGTATATTTGTTTCACTCTGATGCAGCGCTTGAATACTCTATGCAACCTTTATTTTCTATCTTGGCATTCGAACGACCGTTTTATGTATCGCTATATACACGCCACATTATCACGAGCGTTAGGCACAACAACAACAAAAAAATCATTGCGCACGCGTACTTCCTTCGCGTACATATGCGAGGGAAAATAGACTACGGGAAGTAGGATACGAATCTACCAATTGCACCAAACACAGTGTCAGCCAACAGCCAATCCTTCCTGTTGAGAACACAGTCGCTAACGAGCATGCACGTTGCAGGAAAGAGTTGCTACATTCGGAACTTCTCGTTGATATTCCACCGATGGTATCATAGCCGGTTGAAGCGAACATTTCTGCCACGATTCCACTTGCTTGCTATCTTGCCGTCGAACAACTCTTTTTTCGTCCCGAAGGACCCTAAGGTCAAAAGCCTTTGGCTCATTATGCAATATGCTCGGTACAAGCCTGAATGACACGCAACCTTTGGCTTATATGCTCCGTCGACGTGGTGGTACACAAAAGAAACACAAATTTATGAATGTCACACACTCAAAATCACATTCCTCTCATGGTCACGGGTTGGTTGCACACCTCCACGGCATTGGCCTTCCATCGGTTGGTGCTTTTTTATCGCGTTTTGGAGGCTTCCTCATCTCTCCTCGTCGCCACGCACCGGCGCCGCGTGTTGACTCACTCGCATCCAAAATGGCGAATAAGCTACCCTAAAGCTCCGTTCGCTCTTCGCTCGCAGACGTGACCGTGAAACCTGACGAACGAACGCGCGCCATCGTCCTGTGCATTGCCATCACGAAAGGCCACCCGATGGCAGAACGGTTTGGAGGGCACGCGGCGTGGTGTAGCCGTGCGCGTTTGCTTTCGTGACACGCTTGTCCTTCGCGCTTACGCGGTTACGTCGCTATCGCCGCGCACGCACGTCCGTGTGGCGCTCGCGGTGCGAAAATTCGAAAGTCACTCTCGGCTCAGCCTGGCGATTGTCACCATTGGCTGTCGATTAACGCCGTTTCCGAGAGATAGCGATCGTGATCCTCCGGGTCAATGTGACACACTGGTGGGATTTCCTTCTCCAGCCTAGGCCCCACGGCCCCCGCACACCTCCCTGCCTGGCGCGTCCCAATTAGGCGTCCTTCGGCGGAGAGCACTTTCCAGTTTTATCATTGCTGTAGATGCAACAGCAAGTGCGCGTGTGCCAGGAAAAGCGGGGAAGGCTAACGACTTGCCGCCTGCCTGCGAGCGGAAGGCGATGACGTCGAAAGCACACACATTTGCGTACGTTACTCAGTGCTGTGACTGCATCCACATCGGACGAGTGATGGTGAGTCAAGTCCAAGGCCACAGAACAAGTCGCGGCGAGAGGAAATGCTCTGAAGCGAGACAACAGCCACTTCAGCGCTTCCCCGATCTTTTCACCAACCTCACCAAAATTTAACCTACCCTACCCTACCTACCTCGGAACTGCGCAGTCTTAGTGTTATGTATAACCACCCTTTTGCGCTCCGCACAGGTTGGTGGTGATGCTGTCGCATGATTAGTGGCCTAAAGAGCTCGATAATTAAGATGATTTTCATCAACATTGATGCAGCAGAACCAGTGGAATGAACTGCTGGGTTTTACCCATACATTATTCATTTACGGTTTAGACAAATCAAAGTCAAGAGTAGACAGGTCAACATTCTTATTCTATGTAGGTCTTCACCTGCCATTTCTGACTTTCCTTGACTTTCTTAGGTGCCTACTCTGGACCTGGTCTAAGGACCTATGTTACATATGTCGATAGACTTTGATCAACACTCAATATGAATAATATTTACACTTGCCACTTCAGAGTGAGTCTTCAAGGCATTATGGAATATATATGAAAGCAAATGACCAGTGAATTATTTTTATATCTTTACCAGTGTTCAACTCCACACTGCACTAAGCCAGCATTGAATATTATAGGGTTACGTCGCTATCGCCGCGCACGCACGTCCGTGTGGCGCTCGCGGTGCGAAAATTCGAAAGTCACTCTCGGCTCAGCCTGGCGATTGTCACCATTGGCTGTCGATTAACGCCGTTTCCGAGAGATAGCGATCGTGATCCTCCGGGTCAATGTGACACACTGGTGGGATTTCCTTCTCCAGCCTAGGCCCCACGGCCCCCGCACACCTCCCTGCCTGGCGCGTCCCAATTAGGCGTCCTTCGGCGGAGAGCACTTTCCAGTTTTATCATTGCTGTAGATGCAACAGCAAGTGCGCGTGTGCCAGGAAAAGCGGGGAAGGCTAACGACTTGCCGCCTGCCTGCGAGCGGAAGGCGATGACGTCGAAAGCACACACATTTGCGTACGTTACTCAGTGCTGTGACTGCATCCACATCGGACGAGTGATGGTGAGTCAAGTCCAAGGCCACAGAACAAGTCGCGGCGAGAGGAAATGCTCTGAAGCGAGACAACAGCCACTTCAGCGCTTCCCCGATCTTTTCACCAACCTCACCAAAATTTAACCTACCCTACCCTACCTACCTCGGAACTGCGCAGTCTTAGTGTTATGTATAACCACCCTTTTGCGCTCCGCACAGGTTGGTGGTGATGCTGTCGCATGATTAGTGGCCTAAAGAGCTCGATAATTAAGATGATTTTCATCAACATTGATGCAGCAGAACCAGTGGAATGAACTGCTGGGTTTTACCCATACATTATTCATTTACGGTTTAGACAAATCAAAGTCAAGAGTAGACAGGTCAACATTCTTATTCTATGTAGGTCTTCACCTGCCATTTCTGACTTTCCTCGACTTTCTTAGGTGCCTGTTCTGGACCTGGTCTAAGGACCTATGTTACATATGTCGATAGATTTTGATCAACACTCAATATGAATAATATTTACACTTGTCACTTCAGAGTGAGTCTTCAAGGCATTATGGAATATATATGAAAGCAAATGACCAGTGAATTATTTTTATATCTTTACCAGTGTTCAACTCCACACTGCACTAAGCCAGCATTGAATATTATAGGTTTTAAAATCTACTACATTATATAGTGTGCGTCTGAAAGGCAAACATACAACCAGTTTTGGTATGCTGTGATATTTATTATAAATAAAGTAAAGATCAATATCACAGTGACGTGTACCAATTTAAATTTTCAGCAAGTAATTGATAGTAAACGAATATAAAACCACCACCACCACTACCAACCAGGCAGCGTGTGTGAACAGAAGACCGAAAAAACACAGCAGGCTGGAAACCCTACCCTTTCGGCAACGCGCGCGCCCGTACGGAGTGCGAGCAACATGTGAGAATGTTGCACAAGCACTCTCCCTGCCTCCTCCCCTCCCCATTCTCCCGTCTCCAACCTACCCACCGCACCGGCTCTCCTCACTCCCCAGCCATCTCAACAGATCCGATCCGCGCTGGCAGACTTTCACGGTTTTGCACCGACTTTTCAAGGTCACACATTCTCTTGTTTCGTTACTGCTTCTTTGCCGCCTTCTTTCCTTTCGCTCGCTGTGTTGATTGAGCCCAGCGAAAAGCGGGAGAGAGGGAGAGCGCAAGAGAAAGAGAGAGTAAAAACGCAAGAAAGAACACTTGGCCAGCGTGTCTGAGACTTAGACGCAGACCCCCTCCCCCCAGCACCCGCCGTCCCACCGGCGTCTTTTCACATTTTCTTCTGCGTCTCCGCCGTGTGCGCTTTTCTTCGCGGAACTTTTTTGCCAACCTCCTATTCAAATCCGTTTTCGCTTCGTTCGCTCCTCTCCCTCTCCGTCTTATCTTATTCGGCCGGTTCGCGTAGATACGGACAGATTACTTCTCAGCGATTATTTCACTCTCCACGGCCGCCGCGTTGCGTGTGTCTGGACTTTTTCCTTTTCTTGGCCCATTTCGTTTTCTTCCGCTAACCTATCCATCTTGGCCGCTTTTCCTGGTGCTTCGGCTTTGTTCTGATATCCGCGGCCGAAATCGAGAATGCAACGCAAAAACGGCTCCTCCCGACAAGAGTGACCAGCCGCAGCAGTGCCGCCTGTCGTGGAACCGGTTCGTTTTCAGCTTAGCGAAGTTGCCCTGGTTTTTTGCCTGTACTTTTGAGTATTTTTTCACCGTCTGCTCCGCTCGTTCGGCACGCTGTTGCACATGGTGAAATGCCATGCAGTGGCAGCGGTTTTTGCTTTATTTATAAGCCGATCAAGGGACGCCAACAGAACCAGCCGAAAGCTCGGTGGGCTCTTGAATTTCGTTAAAGGATTCATTGCAATAATCACACATTATGGGAGAGCGTTCGCATCCAAGCCGTCTAACCCTGTCTGTCCCTTCCGTCCACCCACGGGCAGTTTTGTATAAACAATATTTTAGTATTACGCTTTTTTTTTATTTCCCGGAGTTGAGAATAGAGTTGACTCTACTCAGCAAAACACTGAAATATAGTGAACACAACCGTATGGAAAAATAAACTTGGGTATAAAGCCATTCATTTCAACAGCAATATGAAATGAATCGAATTGTTCACTTCTTTCACAGAATCCCCGTTACAGTGAACGCATTAAGTTAGGACATATGGCCACACATATGCCAGAATGGAATACGAATATGAAACGAATATGGAATCTCTTAAATTGGGATCAAACTGAGATCGTCAAGCTAGGAAGTTAGAACACTCTTCTCCTTCTTCGTTGTCGAAGTGTCCTATGCCTACATGATCATTCCTGTCGTGTTACTGGTTACTAGATCGTGTTATGTCATCATCGTCGGATAGTCACTCCCTGCCCAGGTCCAGCAGGGATTGTGGCTCCGGGTCTGGCGTGTGAAGATCGGACTTGAAGACCACGCAGTACAGGGTTATATAATTTTAGAGATTCACACAACCGAGGTTAACATCCAGTTCGACCCCAGGTATGGCATATCTTACGAATGGAGAACTGCGCGTCATCTAGTTGCGTTCGATGCAACACGACCACCACACGTAACGACCGTCCCGAGTCGTGACAGTCATACCAAACGCCCGTGTCGGATCAGATCCCATCCGCGATCCCGCACACAAAAGGTGCGAAATTCTAATGAACGCACCGAATGAAAACTAATACAAAATAAAGACCCAATCACCAACGCTCATTTGCAAAGCTCAGTGAACGCGCAGTTCAGCTAGCCCGCCAGCATCGGCGTCTTCGCCGCGAGAATCGCGTGTTTTTGCAGCCCCCGCGCCGAATTACCGATGCAATTGTTTTGCATCTCATCTCCCGTCCGCCTCCGCACGATTCCACAGGTCCTGTTTTGGGAAGGGAAGGCAGGGAGGGGTGCTGCTTAGATTCCTTCCTGGTTCGTCGCGTAGTTTCGTGCTCGAGTGCACACGACCAAAAAAAATGGTAGCACCCGATGACGACGACGCGGTGGAAAGGGGACGAAAAATGGAATTAGAATTTCAGGCCATTTTCGAACGACCGAATCGACGAGCGCACCGTGCGCCACCAATTGGATTGCATCGAAGCGCAATCACGCCGCGGGTTGCAATGACTAAAATTGGATCTTTGCCTTCCCTCCCATCGCGGTGCCTCCTCCCCAAAGTCCTCCCCGCTCATAAATCTCCAGCGTTCTGATCCGAGCTTGGTTGGCTGCAGGGGGTATGCAGCAGCAGCAGCAGCTGCTGCGCCCGCCATCTAATAGCGAAAAAAGGGAATTAAAATATTGCAAGCGGGCGCAGGCAAGGCAGGCGACGCCGCCGAACGAGAGAGAGAGAGAGAGAGAAAGAGAGAGAGCGATCGAGAGCGAGCGAGATGGCCGAAGAGAAATGAAAACGGCCTACTGAAAGAGCACGCGGCATGCAATACACGGCACTAGAAAAACATTGCGTATCAAGGTGGGGAGGGTTACATTAGCACGGTGCACGGCAAATACGACGAAAAATTCACCCATTAGGCATTAGAGCTTGGCATTGTAGGTGGACCAACCCACTGCCGCGGCAACTGATGGCAACATCACCGGTGCAGCAGCCCAACAAACAAACCCTTTGGTATTTTCCGCCTCGTGTCCCACCCGGTTCCACCCTGGGTGCCGGTGTTCACCCTTCGCACAAAGGTGAACTCTTCTTGGTCTGCTCGATCGAGTCGTTCGTCGTCGTCGTCGTCGTCGTCGAACACGTGGGAACGGTGACGATCGCACAAGTTTGCCTGGTGGCGCGCTGCTCGGCTTCTCTGGAGTGTTGGGTGTTGCGTAACGCCGCGCGTCGGGGAAGCTGCAGTCGGCGTTCGCGCCGTTTTCTTGCCATGCAAAACACGCCGGACGCCGTGCTGCACGGCGATAACTTCGGTCACTTTCACCGCTGGGCGAGCTTCGAGTCGGTAAAGTATTCGCAGTATCGATATCGGCTTTCGCTTCGGGAGATGTATTCTCGCTAGAAGCAATAGCAGCAGCAAACAAGCAGCCGCCACTGTAACAGGTTACGCGGGTTGATTGCAGTGCCGCGAAATAATTACCGTCGAGTGTTCCCATTCTAAAATTGAAGCGCAGAAACGGTGGGCGCCGCAGGGACGCAAGGCATTTGAATGGCGTGTGGAAGCGTGTGCCGTACGGCCGGGACCGGGTAGCTTGACTCACACTGGCACACAAGCCCGACGCGGAGTATTCAAAGCTTTCCGAGCGAACCCGCGGCGGTAGTACACGGGGTGAGTAAATACCACTTACTCCCACAATTTATCTGAAACAATCTGAAGATTGTTCCGTGCAGGCAATATCTCAGCATTCGCCCCCCCTTGGGGAACCCGGCGGAGAGTTGTGTTGGTTTTATGGCAAGTAAATCATGCCAGTGGAAATCTAAGTCACCGCGTGCAATTACCGATTAGTTTCCTGTTCGATGGCGTTCTCCTTCGCGGTGCGGATGCAAATGTACGATTCGGTCGCCCAGCGTCCGCGATGCTACCGATCGGTGAAGGTTCGCCTTGAACGCTGTTTTTATCTCTTCTGTATGTCGTCTTCATTACTACGGTTTCATCTCCACTTGTATGTCATGTGAACGGCTAGTGGCTGTTGGCTGCCGACTCCAAACCGAGAGCTTGAAGAAGCTGTTCCAGCCAGTTCGTTACTTAGTCAGTAGATCGAATCACGTTTCTGAGCTGACTTATAAACATTCTCATTGTGCTCCCTTCCTTTCACTTCTCGCAGAACATGGCGACGGAACGCTTATGAGTGTGTGTATGCAGGGAGGGCCAAGGAAGGCGCGCACGGGAAGAGCTGCTCCAACCCGCCAACTCCAACTGAGTGTGATGGAGTGTAGCAAGAAATCTCCCCATTTTATAGATGATTACGCCACCTTTTTTCCTCCCACATTCCCACCCATAGAATCGATGGCGCGTTTACACTCTTATTTATGTAAGTCGCAGCGAACCTTTCGGAGGCATCAATACGACACCGGAGCACTTTTATCGCGCACTCATCGGCTACGGTGATCATGATATGTTCGTGATGCTTATAGCGAACCAAATACGAAGAAGTTCCAGAAGTTCCTAGCCTGGCAGTTCTTGGTGCATAGTGCTATTAGAAGTAACGATTACATTTCCTTCGATGTGCAATCAACATCTAAACTCTTGGACACTGTTTGCTCATCCCGAATGGAGACGCATGGCTGGTTTCGAGGTTTCTGCGATAACAACGGACTAAACCGGAACCGCATCAGAAGCTGCGGCAGCCAATCTGATTCCCACGAATGACTTCATCCACATAGACCGGAATTGGTATGATTCATGTGCATACTGGAAGAGAACAGAACAAAGGCATCAAACTGTATTTGCGTTTCGAACAGGGAGCGCCTTCGAAGGCTCACCGTCACTGGTGTGTCGCTCACACCAGTCCAGATTAGTGTCGCTATGCTAATGACTTCGTTCACGATCAAATGTGGTCGGTAAGCGATCATTATTTCTAGATAATTACATGCTTTCAGGATAAATGCAGCGCATTTTGGTGTTCTTGCTTCAGATGGCGTTTTTTTGTTTTCCAATGTTTCATTCTTGTTACTTTACATTCCTTTTATTTCTTTAGAGGTGTAAAGAAGCTTTATACGTTTTATCTGTTGTAAAGAACTGATTGATCGTTGGAAACAGCTTGATATGACGTTTGAAGCTGTTTGACGGATTGTTGAAGCATTTGCGATCATATTGAAGGGCTTTTATGATATTCAAATTCAAGCAAACTAGTGAATGTCTAACGTAAAATACAATTTTCATATAGTTTTCAGATGTCTGTTACTTCTTAGAACCAGATGTTTTTTAAAGAAATATATCCAAAACGTTTTCTTCAACAAATAGGCCGTATCGTAGAAGTCGTACGTCCGCAACTAGCTAGTAAAGAGCATAAATTACACCGAGAGAAATGAAAAGTGAAGTAAAAACAACAATCCACCGTCCGACATCGAAAACCGGTTTTGAAATGAAAGTAAAAGTTGAACACTGGCAAAAATAAGAGAAGAAACGATGAAAATCAACAAGAACCCTCGCGGCTAGTCAACGAAGAGCGGCGCAAAAAGAAGGTCAACAAAGACAAATGACAAGAACGAGCCCGTAAGCAGAAGGACAGCAGTGGAATTAAGTCGGATGAAAATAAGTACCCCCGAGGAGATATGAAGAGTGAACCTAAAACGCAAAGGTTGAACTACATAACACACATGGAAGAAGCTTTATTACTCAATAAAAAAAGCACAACAAGAGTTTTGACCACTTCAAGGAAACGCAAAAACCCGATTGGTTTCCGTTTTACAAACCATATAAAAACAGTGTGTCCTCAGGTTTTTAAATAACAAATTGGCAATGTTACGCAATGCTGCTGTTGGACCCACTCCGTTTCCTTGTCATTGATCGTCCCTGCATGCACTGCAGCAACTGAGGCGGTGGCTCACATTTCGGAACAACTCCTCATGGGCACCTAACAAATGACTCGATAACGCCGTGGAAAAAAATCGGGCAAGATTCAAATGATGGTAAGGAACACTTTCCAACTTTCCGGTTGCACGTGACGTGCGCAACGGGCTCTTGTCAGAAGCAGGCAAATATTTCATCGGAACACTTCCGGCACCAATCATTTCGGGGGGCAACAAAAAGTGTTACATTTTATTCGTTTTCCAGCAAATCCCGCTGCATCTACCCTGGGAGAACAGCGGGTGACGAGAACGGGCTGCAAACAAACTTTCAACTGCAGACAGTGGATGAAATTAACCGGAAGTGCTTGAAATTTCGTCGATTGAACGCTCAAACTCAGCGAAAGGTGTGTGTCATGGTTTACATGCGATAGCGTTGAGCCACTCAACGCCTTTGAATTTTCTTGTTATATTAGCTACAAAAATCAACAGGTTGTGATTGAAACAGCCTGCAGAATAACAAGTAAAAGCATAATTATAGCGAGGAATATTAAATAACCCAATCGTATCTAGTCATTTTTACTTCGAGCATTGGAGTTGCAAACATCCAAACATTGCAACATAAACATTGCACACGCTAATGCAGCAACCAGAGAAGTTTTAGGCGATGATCTATGGTGTGAGTTACGCGCGGGAGGAAGATGACTCCATGTGATTATCTAACGCCTGTGAGGTTGCCGCACTAGGGTAGGGCTCGCCCATGTGTGTGACACTTTTTTTTCTCGGTTCTCGCCGAAATTGAGTTTACTCTGAGGTCGCGGGGATTATCAATTGGATTGAAGGATTTGTAACTATCGTTCGCGTGTGCTATCGTTTTTACAATATACTTACGACATTACTCTTAAGAAACACCAGACGTTTACGCGTGATATACAACATCAAACAAACCTTACGGTCCTTAATTTACTACACTCAATTGAGACGAGCTAAACAGCACAAGTTCCTCCATATGTACTCGGGCATTCCTTGAATGGCACAACCCGGCATAACTCCAGTGTAATCGATACATAGCAGCTTCATCGTTTGAGGAAGTTTTCTCGGCTTGTTTTGCAACATTCTCGTATGAAGCCGGGTGATACGTTAACCCACTGCGAGACACGTACCCTAGCCGCACCAGCAATTGTCAAACTCATACGCACACTGGATGAAAACAAACCAGCGCTTTGGGCCAGTGATCGGACCGAGTTTGTCAAATACTTTGCCGTGCTCTGTTTTGTGATGGTTGGTTGGGTGGTTCGAATGTCTCTTGCGCGCGATAGCCATGCGCGTGTTGTATAGCATTAGAGACAAGGGTATGTTTTCTTCCAAAATTTGGTTTCAACCCTCCGTGTATTGTTTTCCCCGCTATCAACAGCCGGAAAACGGGTTTGTTTATCCCACAAGTCTAATAAGCCCAATGGCGCGTGCCTGAAACGTGTCACGAATACGCATATCACGGCTACGCAAAAGCTACCCAAGTCTTCGACGGCCTGCCAGTAGAGCTTCCTCTCTCGAGGTTGCGTTTTACACTGAACCGAGCCTAGAGTGTTGAGCGCGATCTGCGCAATTCTATCGCTCGTAACATTAGGTTAAACATCAAGGCCATCGCGGTTGCATAGGAAATGATCTACCCTGCACACTGCGCCACCGATCATAGCAATTATTGCTCAAAAAAACACCTTCGTTCGACTGAAATCATACTCATCTCGAATGGCTATTTCCGCCCTTCCGCGGCAGGAAGAGTAAACATAGGTTGGAAGTGTAAGCGGAAGAAATTAAGCAAAATTAAGTGACACAAAAACATACACACACGCCAAAAAAATACACTCTCGCACTCACTCACTTTACACAACGCTCCACACTGGCTCATCATCCAGTTTTCGGGGGTAATCTGTCACATGTGGTTTTGTCACTTTTCACTATCTTTCAAGGTGAGGCTCGCGGCGCGTATTTAGGGTTTGTTGTTTTGTTTGCCCTCCGTATGCTGCGCAACGCAATTCACCGCGTTGAACTGGTTTGTGTTTCGATCGTAAACGCTTCGCGCTGAGAAGCTGTTGTGACATATTTCGCCAGAATCTCCGGCCTCTCTGGTGCACTGGTGTGGCGCCCTGTTGCGATTGCAGGCGTGTTTAGTTAAAAAAATCACCATCTAGAAGAAGTGTAACGATCAGTTGTTCTAAACGAGAAGCGATGCTAGATCAGTTCCACTAAACGCAGTAGTTACGCGTATTGATGCTACTTTCATAACCATTTTGCTCACGGCGTGACAGTTCCGCAGCTCGTCTATTTCACCTTCTACAGATTTTCGCTTCATCGACTGCCCCGCCACGGTTGGTTGGGGCTAGAAAGCGACAGAGTTGCACCATCGCGTTCTCCCACCGCAGCGGCGCCCGTCGTCCGCTTTGTTTCGTTTTTGCTCCGGCTCCGGCACTGCATTTCGATCGTGTGTGAACGTATGCGACCTAAATTCCCCAAATTGTGCACGCCATATGCTGCCGCCGCCTTCTCTTCGAAACATTGCACCGGCTGCACATAAGTGACGTTTTTGACGAGCTGAACCCACGAACCTTCGCAGCAAACCGAGCGCCCAGAGGCCTAATCGAAGCGCTATTGGATACCCATACACGTGCACCACACACACATACACACACACACCACCAGAACGACAATCGGCCTGTTCTGCGAAAGGGGCAGGACGCAGAAAACTGCCGCATCTAGCTCGGCGATCGCGATCAACATGTTTTTCTTCGGCTTTCTCGAATATCTATTCTTTCACACATTCATTAGCAAAGGCGAACAAATGTCGACATCGTCCGCGACTTGGCCACTGACCGCATGTCTAGCATGTGCGCGATCGTGTCACCAGCATGCAAGTTCTGCCGTTCGCAACGAGGTGTAATTGGATGGGTACGTTCGGCGGGTGCGATGGAGTGTCGTTGCAGTCCGTCATTTAATTATTGCAATCCTCAGCGATGCCGTGATACGGACGGTGATGATCACTGTAACCTATATCCCGCTCGACCGAATCTTCCAAGGCGTGGGCAATACGTTGAAGGTGAGTAAATTTGGCACGTATCGGTCTCTTCCAGCAACAGTTTGAAAAGACGATATTGAAACCCCAACTCGATGTGCTGGAAATTTCCTCGCCGACCTTTTGTACCTCCTCGGCACCCGGTCACGTGGCGGATGATCCCCTGTTGCTAGGCGCACTGTACTGAATCGGCTACGAACGACTTTCGCCGTAGGTCATCGTCACCGGCACCCAAGGGTAGCCGCCGATTTGCCGACGTGTCGATTTTCGTCTCAGTTTTCCTGCCGCCGACAGCGCTCAGGCGGCCCCGCACCGTACGCTGCTGTCCGCGAAAAGCTACCGAATGATTGATTACGACTGCTATTTTATGGCCCCATTCGGTGTTGCAGCAACAAGCGTGATTCTGAGCGGGTTGTTGTTTTATTTTTTCGGTTTTGCACTTCTGTCAACTCACCTCAAATTTCTCCACAGCTGGGGCCGTCCCGAGTCGGCTCGTGTGAGGTTTGATTTGTGGTACGTTTGCGCAAAAAGCGTTTTATCGGATAGAGAAAGAGAGATAGAGAGATAAGGAACAAAAGTTCACACACGCAATAAAAGTATTTATGGTTGTCTAATTAACGTAATGTCTACGGAGAAGGTAAGATAACTTCGACTTGTCTAGGGCCAGTGACGTACCGAACTCTGTTCTAAATCAGAGAACCTAATATACGATGACGTCAGACTGTGGCGAAGGTATTTAACGACACTAATTCGTGCTCATCTGTGTCACAAAACAGATGACGTTTGGGGATGGTGCCATGCTTCGCATCCAAGCCAAAGTAATGGTGACCCCCGCGGCTATGTCTGGTGGCGAAGAGCGTTCTCCATTTCGAACGCTGCAACGATCCTCGTTGTCGAACGGTGGTGGGACGGATTCGATACTCACCCGACTGTGTTGGAGGAGCGCGATACAGCGGAGAAAGGCCGCCAATGCCGCAGCGCGGCACCCATCCCTCCCTTTACCGTGTGACTAATCCGTCACCGAGTATAATTTATAATTATATCATTTATTTTTGTGTACAAAATCGTCACTACAACCTGCTCCGACGCCCGGGGACCAGGCAGCGCGTGCATAGCGTAATCTGTCATTGGTGGAAATGAAATGCATCGGTTTTTGCGGTGGACCAATGTCGGCTGCCTGCACCCCACGATCGCCGGCGGTACGGTCTGCCGGAGGTTTCTAGCAATGACATAAATCACACCTCGAAAATCACAAGCACACGGCAGATGCGCCCTGCTGCAGCCGACGTCGAGTGCAGGGCACGATCGCCAAGGATCACCACGCGCACCACCGCGGGATGACAATATTGGTCAATTTCTTTTGGCCCCGGTGACCGGGCCGCCCGGCCCGGTGCAACGGATTCGGCCGCATTGTGCGGCCGGTGCAACGTGCAGCCGCGATTAAGCCGCGATCACAGCTTCGGCTGTGGACAATTTGTGAAATTTAATTTTAATTATTAATAATGGGTCAGAGCCCCTTGCCCGGGGCGACATCGGTGCGCCGTCGCCACCGTCCCCGGACCCCGTGGTAAGAATTTGGCTCATGGCGGCGGGAATGCGACGCTTCCTGGGCATTTCGCAATTCGTTTGTTCGGTCAAACGACTCGCCAGTCCGTCCGTGGGTACATTACTCCCCCGGCCCGGCTCATATCTCGGCAATCGGTTACAGCGTAGTGGTCGTAGACGTCGAAATTGGGGGGTCCTATCTTATCTGATACCCGAAGTCTGGCTCGTGGACTATATCTCGACCAGCTAAGTCCGCTTTTACGGAGCTTATCTCGCACTTGCTGCAGGAGAAATGCCCAAATGAACGTTCGATGGAAATTCGGTTCGATATGAGATGCCGTTTCTCGAGGCAAGAAAGCACTGCAAAATCTGCAGCATCATGACGTCCCGACTCCAAAAAAGCCTCCAACGTCCACATCGGTCCCATCCCATCGAATGGGCCAATGCGTCCGAGCCTCCGACCGGCTCCATGACGACATACGCGATTCTTCCGCGGACGAAAAACGCGGTCGTTACAGATTTCGATGACGCAAGCCGTGTAGAGGCGAGAAAGTGGAATGTATTGAATAAACGGTGCGCTGACTTCGTGCGGTGAAAGTGAGAGTGAAATGCCAAGGTGGGCGCAGGCTGTTTCACTCACGAGCCTTACCACGCACACTACGATGGGTGCGGCATGAAGTCGCGAAGTCTAGTTTTCATAGAAAAAGCAAAAAACAACAACAAAAGCGATATGAAGAAAGGGACAGCAAAATAAGATTGCCGGCATGGGAATTGATAAATACCACACAACACACAACCTGATAAAACCTGATCGATCGAATGCTGTAAGGGCTGGGCGTTCTGTTCTGAAGATGTTCCGCAGCATTTTGGAGGGTTCAGTAAATAAACCAACCCGCGACAACTACGTGTGGAGAAAACGGGAGCGATCGGACCGACCCGGGACGGGCTAAATGGAGTCAAGTAAATGCGGTTTAACCTAGTTGAGTCTAAGCAACCCCTCCACCCCTCGCTGACAACCCCTCACCGCCCCACTGTGGAGCAAACCCTGACGACACTTCGATTTCAAATGCAATGGCGCTGGGCAATGCTCGCCAACCGCCACACGCTGGGGGAGGGACGGGCGCACAGATCGCAACGTTCGCGCAATAGTACGGCCGACCACCGAGCTGGGTGTCGCGATCATTCACAACGCGCCTCCCCCCACCCCTGCCACGCGCACGATCACGTCAAAGTGTGCGGTGAAAGGAGGAAGTGAGAGCCAAAGGAGTAGTGTGTGGAAGCATGCTGCTGCAACGGCTGTGTGCGTCTCCAACGTGTGACTCAATGTCCACGCTCGTGGCAGTGTGTGTGTGTGTGTGCGTGTGTGTAAGCACGTGAGGAGTGAGCGAGCACGGGTGACAACAGTTGGAAAGGGATGGCAAACGGCAAGCGAAATAAAAAAGATCATCGGCGGTGAGCGGAAAGTGATGGTTTTTTGCTTCTCTTTTTTCGTTTCTGGTTCGGTAGAAGCGCTGCCTGGGGTACCAGTGGGTGGTGGGTGGTGGGAGCGCCAGACGCGAACAGAAGCGCGGACCAGAGGGGGGAAAGATCAAGGTACTTTTACACAGTGTAGCGCAGCGAGACCCATATGAAATTTATGCTCGTTGCATAATCGCTTCACTTTCGATTCATCAGCTTTACCCCACATGGCCGACAGCGATCCCACGCTGGAAGGGTGTATGCGTGTGTGGGTGCGGGTGGTGTGAGGATCAGCGTCGCCCCGCGCTATCGTGGTATGGGTGTTGTAAGCTCGTACGGTGGCGCCCCAACACTGCGACACTGTGGCCGATGGGAAGATGAGATTTTTGTTTGGTATTGTTCCCCTGGTAGCCCCCCCCCCCCCCCCCCCCCCCCGCACCGCTTACGAAGGCGCATAAGATCGTGCCTGCATGGAGGGCGAACGCGCACACACACACTCACGCACACCCGCGCACGCACAACCCCCTTCTCTGCTTCGAACTTCCTAATGGCCCTGAATGAAACGTGATTGGGAAACTGTTCCATAGCTAATCATTGATACGCAAAGCAAACACACGGCACGGTGCGCGGTGAAGGTTTAAGGTTTTTTTTAAATGTCTAGCTGACTTGGAAAGCTCATTTCTCTGATAGTTTTGAAACATTGTTAGTGTAATAATGCATACTAAGCCCGGGATGCGTGCATTGGGGCTTGGTTCTGCATCCAGGAGAATCCAATTCAATACAGCAAGTCGCAAAGAACACGGCCAGCGGGAGTCTAATGTCTGTGGTCGGTATGGCGCAATCGCCTAGACGCGGCTGATACGCCAGTGACGGGTAATGACAGCACAGACACGCTTGCGTGATGTTCTCGTTGGCCCTGGGCCCACCCTGGGCATAGGAAGCGGCACAGGCGACTTTCAGCGTCTTTTGGGGACAGCATCGGCCAGGTCTTGAAGCAGGTCGCTTCGACGATAATGCGAGAAAGCGCCACCACAGCAACACGTCTTATCTAGCGCCATCTTTCGTCAGATGGCGGACGTTCTTGCCTGCTCCCGAAAGCCGAAGCTACCTGACCGGCCAGCTATCTAAGCGCTCCGTCGTGTGGTTTAAGGGTCGCTTATCAACCGTGAAACGTGCAACACTTCGTGTGCCTCCAAAACGTTGCACAAGCCGGCACAAGCGGTAAGTGGCTGCTTAGATAGGCCGAAAATTTCCTCATACCACACCGGTATGCTCATCAGGAGAGGGATGAAGGGAGGGAGGGAGGGAAACAAAGGTTTTCTCCAATAGTGCGCGCCCTGACCTTGGAAGCCGATCATTATGCATTCCGGTTGCGCGTGCGTTACAACAGACACCAGGCTGCCGATACTGAAGGAACCAACTGCGGCGCACTCCGACTGACAATGTGTCACCCGCGGTGGTGATAGTGGCCCCGCCGAATTTGGGCCCGTGTCCGCAACAAAACACAGCCCGGCAGGATGATAATGGCCCGACTAGCACCGCATGATCTTGCGTGAAACGTTTTGGATGAGTTTATCACGTGGAAATCTTGCCTCGATTATGCAATCCGTGCTTCGTGTAATAACATTTAGTTCTGACATTAGTTTAACTTGAAATAATTAGCCATTAATAATGGTTAGGTAAGATAGTCAATAGATACAGTAAGCTTTCTAACTCGCCACGGAAACAGCCATGCTAAAAACATTGAAACATACCACGAAAATCGTTTGATTAGGGTCAAGCAGCCGGAATAAACGTGCCGTGCCGATGTTTTTACTCCCCGCCAGGGAAAATGGGCCCCTACGATAAGGAGTACACGTGATAAACTCATCCAAAACGTTTCACGCAAGATCATGCGGTGCTAGTCGGGCCATTATCATCCTGCCGGGCTGTGTTTTGTTGCGGACACGGGCCCAAATTCGGCGGGGCCACTATCACCACCGCGGGTGACACATTGTCAGTCGGAGTGCGCCGCAGTTGGTTCCTTCAGTATCGGCAGCCTGGTGTCTGTTGTAACGCACGCGCAACCGGAATGCATAATGATCGGCTTCCAAGGTCAGGGCGCGCACTATTGGAGAAAACCTTTGTTTCCCTCCCTCCCTCCCTTCATCCCTCTCCTGATGAGCATACCGGTGTGGTATGAGGAAATTTTCGGCCTATCTAAGCAGCCACTTACCGCTTGTGCCGGCTTGTGCAACGTTTTGGAGGCACACGAAGTGTTGCACGTTTCACGGTTGATAAGCGACCCTTAAACCACACGACGGAGCGCTTAGATAGCTGGCCGGTCAGGTAGCTTCGGCTTTCGGGAGCAGGCAAGAACGTCCGCCATCTGACGAAAGATGGCGCTAGATAAGACGTGTTGCTGTGGTGGCGCTTTCTCGCATTATCGTCGAAGGGACCTGCTTCAAGACCTGGCCGATGCTATCCCCAAAAGACGCTGAAAGTCGCCTGTGCCGCTTCCTATGCCCAGGGTGGGCCCAGGGCCAACGAGAACATCACGCAAGCGTGTCTGTGCTGTCATTACCCGTCACTGGCGTATCAGCCGCGTCTAGGCGATTGCGCCATACCGACCACAGACATTAGACTCCCGCTGGCCGTGTTCTTTGCGACTTGCTGTATTGAATTGGATTCTCCTGGATGCAGAACCAAGCCCCAATGCACGCATCCCGGGCTTAGTATGCATTATTACACTAACAATGTTTCAAAACTATCAGAGAAATGGGCTTTCCAAGTCAGCTAGACATTAAAAAAAACCTTAAACCTTCACCGCGCACCGTGCCGTGTGTTTGCTTTGCGTATCAATGATTAGCTATGGAACAGTTTCCCAATCACGTTTCATTCAGGGCCATTAGGAAGTTCGAAGCAGAGAAGGGGGTTGTGCGTGCGCGGGTGTGCGTGAGTGTGTGTGTGCGCGTTCGCCCTCCATGCAGGCACGATCTTATGCGCCTTCGTAAGCGGTGCGTGTGTAGTATGTGGGGGGGGGGGCGCATTGGAAGGAAGAAATAATCATTGACCTTCAATGGCAAACAAAACAAAAAAACCGAGAGAAAACCTCCACCGAAAAAGGCCAGTGTCACTAGCGGGTGTCACCAGCGAGTCCGGCGTCTCGAGAACGACGCCGCTCGATAGGACTGGACAACGCATCCGAGAAGGGACGTGATTGCTGCCCCAAAACTTTGACGCCATACGAGCGGCGCGCAAGGACGGCCATACCCATCGCACAAGGCACCAGTTTAAGGGGCCCCGAATACGTGTCGTGCGCGATCAACGCGTGTACATAGGGGACAGAACTCGCACGCACGCACGCACGATCGGTCGTCGGTGATCGCGCAGCTGTGGTATCGCCCGGATATTCGAAAATGACATTGGAACCGGCCCGGTTATTGCGACACATTGTGTGCGTGCCCGACGTGTATTGTCACGCAACGTGCAGTCCTTCGCTGCGGGACGGTGTACAGGAAATGGCGGATTTTTGTGATAGGGTTCGGCATTCGAGGCTTCCCAGCGGTAAGATTAAACAACGGCGGGCACGAGTGCGTTCTGCTCCTCTGCACAATGCGACAGAGGGCAGAGGAGGATTGAAGAATTTGGTTGTTTCGAAATAGAAATGTTGTGTTTCTATAACCGAACAACGCACACGTGGATGCAACCGCCTCAGCTCTCAACTGTAGCCACCTACGGAATACAGCGTGTAGTTCAATGGCAAACGCACACCCCTGTGTGGGCACGGTACGGTGTGTGTGTGTTTAGTAGACCGCACAGTGTGCTGACGATGACGGCCAAAACCTTCGTAACCGGACCGGAAGATCGGCTCGCGTTGCGATCGATAGGCCATCCAGCAAAGCGTTACGTTAACCGTGACTATCTGTCTGCTTCGTCCGTTCGTGTTCGCGCAGATAGTCACGCCGCGGGCAGCGGGGACGGTTGGGCAAGGTGGCCCCAGGTTTCAAGGCGCTGCAAGGCGCTGGAAATAGCGCCCGCTTTGTGGGCCTCTCCCCCCGCGAAACACCCGGAGAGGGCAGAGGGCAGAGAGCCGCAAGTGGCTTAACCTTCGCTAATCCACTTTCACCGCCGTCGCTGCCGTCGAGTTCGCGCGCTCGAAAAATGGGCAACGCAACACACGGCGTTGCGTTGAAAGCGAAGCAAAAGCGAAAAAAAGCGGACCGGACGAAACCGAAAGCAAACCGAACGGAACGGAACGGATGAGGCAATGGAAATAAAACCGGGCCAAACATAATCAGTTCGGTTCAAGTGGCAGCAGGGGGAAGGTTGGAGGGCGGTTGTGGTGGGGGGTCGCAGAACGTTTCTGCGTGTTGGTAATGGTAGTAGTGGCGCGCATCGAAGCATACGGGCTGCTCGAGGAACCTAGAGAAAGGGAACGATGGAGCGGAGCAGCAGAGTGGGAGCAGAGCCGAAGAGAGGCTGTTTCCTCCTCCTCCTCCTCCTCCACCCGGCTCTTCGGCCTCTTCCATGCTAATGTGCGTGCGAGCGTGCGTGCGTGCGTGCGTGAGTGTTCTCGTGGTAGTAATGTGTCACACTCTCATTGTGATGCGCGACTTTCGCTTTCGTCAGCTCGCTTCCCATCCCGTTCGGCGGAAGCCGAAGAGGCGTCCGATGCGACGGTTGATGAAAGATCGCCGATCAGACGCTATTGCATAAGCGCCCCGGCACGTAATCGACGTCGTCTGGCATTTCTACCACGCCACGCAACACGCCGGCAGATGTGGGTGAAATTTTGGAGCACGTACTTTCACTCGCATTTGCTCGGTTTGCACCCGGTTGGGGTAGAGAGTCCAATTGGCCAAAACCAAACGCTCGCCAAGGTGTCGCAAGCGTTCTTTAGTCGATAAATTATATTTACGATCGAAAGAAGCAACAGAAAAGGTGTCTTTTTGAGGGCAAAGCTTTCTCCACGATACAAAACAACATTTTATGTGGACCCATTTTTATGCTTGTTTGACACGATCAAGACTGTTTTTTTTTGTCTCCCGTAAGCGTAAGCGTAGCGTAAGAAGACTTCGAAAGATGTTTCACAGTATGATAAGGTTCGTTTGCACGAAATATGGTTGAAAGCTAAAGCCTCGTTTAGTGAGCGAGTGAAAGTGAACGTGAAGTTCAATATTTTATTCAAAATTCTCCGGAATTCCTATCGAAACATCAATTTTTGAACTCGTTTTTTGTTAAAGAATCCAATTCCCTTGGAGTTGGCATTCAAGTTTTATGAAAACAATTTAATTTAACACATTTTCTCGTGATTTTTCGTTCATTGGTTTATGTCATCGTAAAATTATAGTTATTGTTGGAAAATGCGTTAAAATAGGTCGTTTTACAACTAATTTCACTGTACAGACTAGAATAAATGGTTTCCCCGTCAATATTGTGGGAATAAAATATAAAAAAGTATGTGTAATATGTTGTAAGCTAGAATAGAACAATCAACATTTTGCTTTCGCCCTCATTCTATCAATAAATGATCTTTAAGGACCCAACGTACTGAGAATGAAACTCTCTATATCTTCAATTGTCTGAGTCAAAATTAATACAAACACCAAAAGGCTGGGATTGAAATCCTCTATGTCATCCATATTTAGCTATATGAATTATAGCAAACACATGGGGAATAGAATTTAAGATTTAAAGTGTTGGAAAGTCATATATTTCTCGGTGTTTTGTAAAACAAATAGTAAAAAAAAACTTAATTTCCCCTCGATCTCTAGATGGGCCTAAAAGGGTACTCGTATCTTGAGGATGACACTTTCCAAAAGATGTACATATTGGCAAACTACTTTTTAATTTTATTTATGTAATTTTATTGAATAGCGTTGGTAATATTTTGTGACAATCACCACGCAACACGCCGGCAGATGTGGGTGAAATTTTGGAGCACGTACTTTCACTCGCATTTGCTCGGTTTGCACCCGGTTGGAGTAGAGAGTCCAATTGGCCAAAACCAAACGCTCGCCAAGGTGTCGCAAGCGTTCTTTAGCCGATAAATTATATTTACGATCGAAAGAAGCAACAGAAAAGGTGTCTTTTTGAGGGCAAAGCTTTCTCCACGATACAAAACAACGGTGGAGGTTTTCTCTCGGTTTTTTTGTTTTGTTTGCCATTGAAGGTCAATGATTATTTCTTCCTTCCAATGCGCCCCCCTCACACTACACACGCACCGCTTACGAAGGCGCATAAGATCGTGCCTGCATGGAGGGCACACACACCCGCGCACGCACAACCCCCTTCTCTGCTTCGAACTTCCTAATGGCCCTGAATGAAACGTGATTGGGAAACTGTTCCATAGCTAATCATTGATACGCAAAGCAAACACACGGCACGGTGCGCGGTGAAGGTTTAAGGTTTTTTTTAAATGTCTAGCTGACTTGGAAAGCTCATTTCTCTGATAGTTTTGAAACATTGTTAGTGTAATAATGCATACTAAGCCCGGGATGCGTGCATTGGGGCTTGGTTCTGCATCCAGGAGAATCCAATTCAATACAGCAAGTCGCAAAGAACACGGCCAGCGGGAGTCTAATGTCTGTGGTCGGTATGGCGCAATCGCCTAGACGCGGCTGATACGCCAGTGACGGGTAATGACAGCACATACACGCTTGCGTGACGTTCCCGCTGGCCCTGGGCCCACCCGGTGCGCATAGGAAGCGGCACAGGCGACTTTCAGCGTCTTTTGGGGACAGCATCGGCCAGGTCTTGAAGCAGGTCGCTTCGACGATAATGCGAGAAAGCGCCACCACAGCAACACGTCTTATCTAGCGCCATCTTTCGTCGGATGGCGGACGTTCTTGCCTGCTCCCGTAACCCGAAGCTACCTGACCGGCTGGGAGTGTGGCCAGCTATCTAAGCGCTCCGTCGTGTGGTTTAAGGGACGCTTATCAACCGTGAAACGTGCAACACTTCGTGTGCCTCCAAAACGTTGCACAAGCCGGCACAAGCGGTAAGTGGCTGCTTAGATAGGCCGAAAATTTCCTCATACCACACCGGTATGCTCATCAGGAGAGGGATGAAGGGAGGGAGGGAGGGAGGGAAACAAAGGTTTTCTCCAATAGTGCGCGCCCTGACCTTGGAGGCCGATCATTATGCATTCCGGTTGCGCGTGCGTTACAACAGACACCAGGCTGCCGATACTGAAGGAACCAACTGCGGCGCACTCCGACTGCCAATGTGTCACCCGCGGTGGTGATAGTGGCCCCGCCGAATTTGGGCCCGTGTCCGCAACAAACAATGATAATGACCCGACTAGCACCGCATGATCTTGCGTGAAACGTTTTGGATGAGTTTATCACGTGTACTCCTTATCGTAGGGTTTTTTATTCAGTCACTCTTCCCTCTGCGCAATTTTCCCTGCGTGGAGTAAAAACATCGGCACGGCACGTTTATTCCGGCTGCTTGACCCTAATCAAACGATTTTCGTGGTATGTTTCAATGTTTTTAGCATGGCTGTTTCCGTGGCGAGTTAGAAAGCTTACTCTATCTATTGACTATCTTACCTAACCATTACTAATGGCTAATTATTTCAAATTAAACTAATGTCAGAACTAAATGTTATTACACGAAGCACGGATTGCATAATCGAGGCAAGATTTCAAATGTTGGTCGATAAAGCATAGGCCGTTTACTTCACAAGCGCGAAGCACCGCATTCGATATTCGGTGCAACGAGCATAAATTTCATATGGGTCTCGCTGCGCTACACTGTGTAAAAGTACCTTGATCTTTCCCCCCTCTGGTCCGCGTTTCTGTTCGCGTCTGGCGCTCCCACCACCCACCACCCACTAGTACCCCAGGCAGCGCTTCTACCGAATCAGAAAAGAAAAAAAGAGAAGCAAAAAACCATCACTTTCCGCTCACCGCCGATGATCTTTTTTATTTCGCTTGCCGTTTGCCATCCCTTTATTTTTTTTCACACGACCATCATCGCGTGGTATTTGTCACAAAGACACGACGACTGAAGATGGGAAAAACGATGCACATTTCCATCCGCGTGCTGCTCCGGACTCCGGACCATTAACGCAGCCGACGCGTAAGCGTGCTCGGCTGTTGCGGTGTAGAGGTGAAAGTGCCTTCCACCCAAAACCGGCCACAAATTATGCAACCTGGTCGGGGCGAATGCGACCAGCGCGCAACCGAATGCCCGTCCGGGCTGTTGAGTGGTCGTGTTTCTCTTCGGCGCATCACCATCCACGGAGTGGATGCGGTCGCCCTGTCATAATATGCAATTGCACGGTGTGCCGCCCTGAGATGTTCTCCGCTGTCGTTGCCACCGGTTTGCAAATTGAAACGGCGCTAGCCCCGGTAGGTAGACGAAAGATGCGAGTGTGGCAATTTCTGGCGCTTGAGATCTTTCCGAGAAAGCGATATCTTTTCCTCTTGGATATCGCCCGGGGTTTGTCGGAGATGCCCACATAGAGATGCACATCGCGCCCGGTACACGCAAACCCTTACAATATCACACATTACGACATAATCATAATCGCATCAATACGCTTTCGGTTTCTGCTAGTAGCGCGAATGGTATCAACCGTTCACGCACCCCACAATTGAGACGATTGGTGATTCCTTATCGGGAAGTTTAGTAGGTCAGCAATGGTTTGATTAGACTGGCCAACAGCCGAGCGCTGTACGCCGGGCACGCATGAAGAAAGTGGTCGCTATTCGCACCTTTGACGCTTTCTAGACGCCCCTCTCGGGTCGTTATCAATTTAGAACAGATGGACCCCGGCAGGCGCCAAGAGTCGTCGCCACACCGTGGGTGAGTCGTCGAAGGGGATTGACTTGATCACTTGTAATCCGGGCGGATTTTTCATGTCAGCCATGTAGACTTTAAAATAGTACATATTCCAGATAGTTCTCCTGTTGGAGCAATATGTCCATACGCCCTGAGAGACACTGTAAATGCGCCCCGTGGCACGATAAGATGACGCCACCATCTCCAACATAGCCAACATAAGAACTTGGGGGGGGGGGGGGCTACCAGTTTATCACGTGTACTCCTTATCGTAGGGGCCCATTTTCCCTGGCGGGGAGTAAAAACATCGGCACGGCACGTTTATTCCGGCTGCTTGACCCTAATCAAACGATTTTCGTGGTATGTTTCAATGTTTTTAGCATGGCTGTTTCCGTGGCGAGTTAGAAAGCTTACTGTATCTATTGACTATCTTACCTAACCATTATTAATGGCTAATTATTTCAAGTTAAACTAATGTCAGAACTAAATGTTATTACACGAAGCACGGATTGCATAATCGAGGCAAGATTTCAAATGTTGGTCGATAAAGCATAGGCCGTTTACTTCACAAGCGCGAAGCACCGCATTCGATATTCGGTGGATCGTTTTTTTTTACACGACCATCATCGCGTGGTATTTGTCACAAAGACACGACGACTGAAGATGGGAAAAACGATGCACATTTCCATCCGCGTGCTGCTCCGGACTCCGGACCATTAACGCAGCCGACGCGTAAGCGTGCTCGGCTGTTGCGGTGTAGAGGTGAAAGTGCCTTCCACCCAAAACCGGCCACAAATTATGCAACCTGGTCGGGGCGAATGCGACCAGCGCGCAACCGAATGCCCGTCCGGGCTGTTGAGTGGTCGTGTTTCTCTTCGGCGCATCACCATCCACGGAGTGGATGCGGTCGCCCTGTCATAATATGCAATTGCACGGTGTGCCGCCCTGAGATGTTCTCCGCTGTCGTTGCCACCGGTTTGCAAATTGAATCGGCGCTAGCCCCGGTAGGTAGACGAAAGATGCGAGTGTGGCAATTTCTGGCGCTTGAGATCTTTCCGAGAAAGCGATATCTTTTCCTCTTGGATATCGCCCGGGGTTTGTCGGAGATGCCCACATAGAGATGCACATCGCGCCCGGTACACGCAAACCCTTACAATATCACACATTACGACATAATCATAATCGCATCAATACGCTTTCGGTTTCTGCTAGTAGCGCGAATGGTATCAACCGTTCACGCACCCCACAATTGAGACGATTGGTGATTCCTTATCGGGAAGTTTAGTAGGTCAGCTATGGTTTGATTAGACTGGCCAACAGCCGAGCGCTGTACGCCGGGCACGCATGAAGAAAGTGGTCGCTATTCGCACCTTTGACGCTTTCTAGACGCCCCTCTCGGGTCGGATCGGTGGCGCAGTGTGCAGGGTAGATCATTTCCTATGCAACCGCGATGGCCTTGATGTTTAACCTAATGTTACGAGCGACAGAATTGCGCAGATCGCGCTCAACACTCTAGGCTCGGTTCAGTGTAAAACGCAAACTCGAGAGAGGAAGCTCTGCTGGCAGGCCGTCAAAGACTTGGGTAGCTTTTGCGTAGCCGTGATATGCGTATTCGTGACACGTTTCAGGCACGCGCCATTGGGCTTATTAGACTTGTGGGATAAACAAACCCGTTTTCCGGCTGTTGATAGCGGGGAAAACAATACACGGAGGGTTGAAACCAAATTTTTGAAGAAAACATACCCTTGTCTCTAATGCTATACAACACGCGCATGGCTATCGCGCGCAAGAGACATTCGAACCACCCAACCAACCATCACAAAACAGAGCACGGCAAAGTATTTGACAAACTCGGTCCGATCACTGGCCCAAAGCGCTGGTTTGTTTTCATCCACTGTGCGTATGAGTTTGACAATTGCTGGTGCGGCTAGGGTACGTGTCTCGCAGTGGGTTAACGTATCACCCGGCTTCATACGAGAATGTTGCAAAACAAGCCGAGAAAACTTCCTCAAACGGTTTTTTTGAGCAATAATTGCTATTTTAACGGGCAAAGTTATAAGAGCTCACCTAGTTATGTGCTGCTAGGGTAATGGATGGTTTTAAAATCTATCGGAAGATCGGCTCGGCTTGCAGGTTTGATTGAAAGGGTCTCACTCATACACATCACACTCTAGTAATGTACGCAAGTCCACCCCTTTCGTTTGGCTAGAGGGATAACATTGAATTCCTGAAGCCAGTCAACACCAAGTATTCGTTAATAAACTCACTTTTGCATGAAAAACGTGAGACATTCTCAAACATGACCTTTGTGTACATAATTTTGAAATTGCGATGTTTTGGATGAAAAGTAGCTGTTACAGTTAAACTTATAGTATCGAATAGTTTTCTCAGCACAGGATTCCAAAATGT
This sequence comes from Anopheles cracens, assembly GCA_002091845.1. NCBI lineage: Eukaryota > Metazoa > Arthropoda > Insecta > Diptera > Culicidae > Anopheles > Anopheles cracens. The sequence continues at coordinate 102,477 of KZ072203.1, forward strand.
AGGTTATTTTCTTGATATCGGGCAGTTTTTGACGAGATAGTGTATCGCTTATAATGCCACGGCAGCAATCATTTCTTACAACTATTAGTTATCAATAGGATTTCGACACATTTCCAGTCCTTAGAATGTTGGAATAGGCGTCTAAAGCCGATGGTACGAGCTGCAAAAACATTCTACTGCACAAAGCATAGTGCATTGTGCGCATCGGAAGAACATTTGAACATCGAGTTGAGCTGGCTTTTAGACGTCGAACGATTACATCACCAGCATCAGTGTTCTGTACTCCGAATAGTATTAGTAACACCGTTCGCTCGGCCCGTCTTACAACCGACGACCCCCAGAGCTACAGCAACAACAGGGTGAAACAACTACCGCATTCGAGAAGGAACATCACGATCATCTGTGCCCTTCCGAGGTGCCGAACACTCGCCCGTGTAGGTTTGCTGGTGGATAAGATCTCCCCAGTGAGTAGTGTGCACGATCGCGACGTCAAATCACGATTCTTGCCGTGAATGTGTTTAAAGATTTGGTACGACCGCCGCGCGAGTGCAAGTGCGGATATTAATGCCGGCCGATACATTCACTCGTGCGTCTTA